>OX101786.1:33441614-33523775 GCA_944452715.1 Ophion slaviceki | reverse complement strand
TAGTTAGTTTGAGATTTTTTTTACATTGAGGGGGTTTTCCACCCCCAAAATGGCGGAATTTTTCGTGAAAAATAGCACTTTTCACCTTACATGACCACCAAAAATTGAGAAATGAAAAAAAAAATTATCGAATACCATTGGGGGGAGGATTTGATGATACTTTGACTAAATTTTAATGGTACTTGATTTCAGATAATTTCTAGCTGAGATACAGTGAACACCGCAAATCGTGTTTTTCCAAAGGCGTTCTTGGAAAAGCTTTGTCACCGGCTTGTTTGTGGAAATTTTCGCGTACAAATTTCACGGAATGTTCTTGGAATGACACTTAACAATGTACAAAAGCTTTCAATAAATTTACTCTATCCATATAGATGAAAAAAATTCGCAAAAAAGTGTTTTTTTTCACGCTGAAACCCCTACCCTCCCCTTAAGCTGTGTAAAATGCGGCTACACTATACCGCATTTTTCGAGGGTACGGAGCAACTGTGAAAAACCCGTACCCATATAGACGACCCCATATTCTTCTGATTCTCTGTTATTCAGACGCTTGACCCTTTCACACCTGACGGGACATATGCTGTCCCAGTCTGGAAAAAAAATTTGAAATTACGGCTGGGACAACATATGTCCCAGTTACTGAAAAACATAGGCGCATTTCAGTGGTGAGGAATTCGCACCCTTATTGAGCAAGTTTCAGACAGGAAACCTATTTCATCGTAATAATCACTTGGAGGAGAAATAACTGTTCCCGGTAAGGAGGTGCACTAAACTGATTTTTTCGTCGTATTGAAAGGGTTAAGGCGTTACCCCCACTTGTAGCGCAAAAAAGGCTTTTTTCATGAATTTTTTTAAAGAAAACTACAAAACTTTTTTAATCGATCAATATACCATCTTAAAGAACACATCTTGAAGAACTTTCAGTAATTTTTTTATTGAAAAATATTACATTGTTTAGTGGCAAATGGCCGTCAATGACATAATGTTTTTATATACAGGGTTTGCGGTGACCAACATTGCGGCGAAGTGGATCATCTGAAAAAAAAATGCGGATGGATTTAGTCAAATATAAGTATAAACTAGTCTTTAATCGAAGGATTTTAAAAAATATTCATTTTTCACAAAATGGCGGACAGTCAAAGTTAATGGTTCGATTTTAACGAAAAAAAACGGCCGTTTTTTGGCTATAAAACGGCCATTTTTGTTGAAAAAAAAATCGAACGATTAAAGACTACATTTTTACGTATTAAATAAGCCTGCAAAATTTCAAGAAGATCGGTTCATTAGTGTTCGAGTAATCTTGGTCACCGACTTCAGAAATGCCATTTTGAGAAAAACGCGTTTAAAGTTTCAATTTCAGTTTACACGAAGAAATTTTTTTTTTTTGTAAACTTACATAGAGTCATCTATTCCGGGCATCAAAAAAAACTGCACTTCAAATTGCACTTCAAAAAAATGCAATAAAAAAATCGATTTTTTCAAAATCGCAAGTGAGGGTAACCCCTTAACTCAAGCGTCCACACCAAGCTCTCAGAAGTATTGACCTTCCGCTGACTGGTTGGTGCACCACACGGTGCACTGCTAAGCGGTCACCGCTCCGAGTATCGGCCCCGCACAACGATGCTTAAGGCCTTCGGCCACAGTAACAGGTATAAAATCATGTGCGCATTTAACCATCTTTTTCGTATGAAAAAGTGATTCACTCATAAAATCAATGACGCATCTATTTAGTATTAATATCAAGCTGTTAGAATTTTTTTTCCGTTGTATAAAATGGCCGACTACTAACATTTCCTTTTGTTATCTTTTTTTTAGGCACTCCGCGGCGGGACATTCAGCATCAACAATCTTTTACCTAGAACAAAAAACAAAAAATCTCGTCAATCTACATTAGAATACATTGGGAAGTACGTGCAGAATTTTTAAAAATATTGTTTTATTCAAAAGTTGTAGGTATTTGAACTTAAGAATTGAATTTTCAGTGTAAAATGTCGTTATAACAAAAAGTTGTCGATTAATCAGAAATTCCGTACGTACTTCTCTGCGAAATGCAATAAGGAATATAAATTTTTAATTTGAAGTAAATCGAGTGAAAATTGTTGAAGTTATTTGTCACGCCAATTGGAAAACAGCTGTTTCGAGAAGTTTCGAGTAGTCGGCCATTTTGTACATCGAAAAAAACTATATTTATATTTTCTAACAGCTTGATATTCATACCAAATAGATGTGTAATTAATTGGATGAATGAATAACCTTTTCATACGAAAAAAAAATTGTTAAATTCGCACATGTTTTTGTACCCGTTACTGTTATAAGGCCTAAAGCCTTATAACTCGAAGGACCGCCGGAGCCGTACCCCGACCGCCCATTCACCAGTGTCGGTGATTCACAGGACATTTATTTTAGACATTCGTGCGAAATCAGCCGCGACTATTCATTTCCTTTAGGGTGCATATGAATTTCGTAAATTCGTTCGTACGGGAAGAGCGGAGGTTCGAAGTACGCTATTCCAGGGGTTATTCGGCAGGCAGTCGATGCACCTTGGAGTCCCATGTACACGTACGCGAAAGATGTACCAATTCAGAATGTACGTACAGCCCGTACCGAATTTCGTCCCTTTCCGTTGCTTTCGTTTCTCCCGTCTATACGAATTGGCTCCGTGCCACGGAGAATCTACCAAAAGCGCGGTACGACCCCATACGAGAATGCAACATGTCGGATAATCCGAGCTCTGTTTCGGGATTAACTCACCCTCGACGTGGCCACGCTCGCGGGAGCATTTGCAAAAAGCCTTCTCGAAATGCACGACTGTTAAACTGTAATATGTGACTGTGTGCCTTATATAGACTCTTTTCGCAATCATTCTGTCCCTCTCTTTCTTTCTCTTTCCACATCACAACCGGAGACTTTATCGCCTGCTATAGAACTCCCGCCGGTCAAAGTAATTGAGATTCAGTGTGACCTTTCGCATAGGCGGTTATTCGGAGATTGCTCCCGTTCCCCCTTTACTTCGCGACAAGATATATTTGTATGTTCAAGCTAGTGGGATTTATTCCCGGTTTATCCCGGAGGGCTGTGAGGCGGCAAATAAGCACGCCAAGAAGAGTTTGCCGAGTTTCTTCGACGTCTTTTCAACACGATAGCGGACTTGTAATCACCCTTTTTCTTTCAGAATGGTTCCTTGTGGTTTTAATTCTCAGACACGCAACGCCTCCTCACTAAAGGAGCCAATTGTCCTCGGGAGCCCAATTGGTTGCGGTCGACAATTTTTTTTGCCATGCTGGATGAATAATCTGCTTGGGACGAAGCAGAGAACATCGTATAATTTTGCGAGACAAATAGTGTGAAGTGTCTCGTGAATTTTCGTGATAGACGTATGAGACACTAATTTTCAAAGCCAGCGCTAAAACATGACATGCAACGTGCCCGGCAGAAATTGGCGTAGGGATTCAATTGGATTCTCATACTTGTCTCTACTTCTTAAAGGGTTACCCCCACTTACGATTTTGAAAAAATCGATTTTTTATATTGCATTTTTTTGAAGTATAAGTATCTGAGAATATGTCCTGAAAATTTCAAGTCGATCCGAACAAAATTGACTGAGATATGAGCGTTGAAAGAGAAGAATCCGTTGTGAAATTGAAATTTTAAACGCGTTTTTCTAAAAATGGCATTTCTGAAGTCGGTGACCAAGATTACTCGAACACTAATGAACCGATCTTCTTGAAATTTTGCAGGCTTATTTAATACATAAAAATGTAGTCTTTAATCGTTCGATTTTTTTTTCGAAAAAAAAATAGCCGTTTTATAGCCAAAAAACGGCCGTTTTTTTCGTTAAAATCGAACCATTAACTTTGACTGTCCGCCATTTTGTAAAAAATGAATATTTTTAAAAATCCTTCGATTAAAGACTAGTTTATACTTATATTTGACTAAATCCATCCGCATTTTTTTTTCAGATGATCCACTTCGCCGCAATGTTGGTCACCGCAAACCGTGTATATAAAAAAATATTATTTCATTGACGGCCATTTGCCACTAAACAATGTAATATTTTTTAATTAAAAAATTACTTAAAGTTCTTCAAGATGTGTTCTTTAAGATGGTATATTGATCGATTAAAAAAGTTTTGTAGTTTTCTTTAAAAAAATTCATGAAAAAGGCCTTTTTTTGCGCTACAAGTGGGGGTAACGCCTTAAGGGGTGAGATGCAGTCAGAGGCGTGAAAAACGAGCATTTTCAATGATTTTTATTTTATAGTAATTAGGATTGTTTTACAAAAGTGGTTACACAGACTTTTTATGTTATATTTCAGCTTGACTTGCACAAATTTTCAAAGAAAAATATTGATTATTTATAAAAATATCGCCATATTTGTCGGACCCCCTTCGGCATGTAGTGCTTTGCGGTGACCATCATAAAATTTTACTGGTTCATCTGAAATAAAAAAAACCAAAAAAAATCATTAGTTTAATAATAAATCTAGTCCTTAATCGAAGCTTTTTTAAAAAGTTAACAAAATGACGGCTTCCGACAGATAACTTTCGATTTTCGACCAAAAAATCGCTCCTTTATTGTTAAAAAAAATATAAATTTTCAACAAAAATGAAAATCCTTCGACTAAGGACTAGTTTTTAATGCTATCAATAAGCACACGAAATTCCATCAAAATCCATTCAGTGGTATTTAAATTATAGTGGTCACCGACTTGAAAAACATAGTTTCGAGAAAAACGCGTTTAAAGTTTTTCGATACCGATATGGTACTATATGTTCGTAAAATGTTGAGCTCGATGGATGAAGCTAAACTTGTTAAATGTATTTTGATCCGCTGTATCCGAATATCACAATTTTTTGCCGAAAAGTCGAGCATTCAATTGTTTATAACCAATTGATAAAACAATTTTTCAAAAAATTCAAGTTTTTCGGGATGAATCATTTTTTTTTATATTTTGGGCAATTTTGAAACGAAAGTATTCTTTATGAAGTTTTCCTCGAGTTCATAGTTTATGAGTAATGAATTTTTGAAAATTTCTGAAAAAGTTTTCCAATTTTACACTTGATTTGTGTATAGAAATACTAATTAAAAAATTACTTACTTCGAATCATCAATTCCTGGCCCACACAATAGGGCTTCTGCCGATGTGGAAGTTTCCAAAATATCAATTTGTTGTTGTCTTCGAACCGAAAATTTTCAGTTCCGAACAGGACTATAGAATATATAATAGGGGGGTCGAAACAGGTTGCTTGCAGCTGCCGTCCGCTACCTGCCATGGCACAGTAGGAGAAAAGCCCAAAAACCTGGCCAAAACCTCAAATGACCTTTGACGGGAATGAAAATTGGCTTACAGGGGTTTTCAAGGTCGCTGATTACGAATCCGCAAGCCAAATTATCGTAAAAAAAATGGCCGATCCAATATGGCCGACATGAACGTTAAAAAGTTACCAGATGTTGACAAAAATTGGTATATACGGGTTTTCAAGGTCGCTGATTACCAATCCGATATCTATTGTTTATAACTTGCAACAAAGAGCTTACAGCAAATTGTTATAAACAAAATGGCCGAGTATCCTGCTAAATAGATAAATTAATATATTTAAAAAAATCATCATAATAAAATAAACGTGAACAGTGTATTCTACGCAATTATTATTTTTATTTCCAAAATACATACGGAACGTTTCAAAAATAGAAAATTTTATTCTTAATCAAAATCGTAATCGGAGTCGGAGTCGGAGTCAGAATCATTATCCGAGTTTGTATCTATTACAACTCCCGGCACGGCTTCAATCTCGGCGCAAAATTCGTCTGCTGCAGCAGTCACTTTAGGAGCGATCAACATCGCTACAGCTTCCGGCGACAAACTCTTCAGCTTCTTCTGTGGTAGTCTTCTGACACTTGAAATGTACGGATCAGAAGTAACTAAGAGCCGATGAAAAACATCTTCCATAGTTTTAACTAATAATTGGCCGATTGGTAATAGAGCATGAGTTATTATCACTGGACCATGAATTAATAGTTTGTGCACCGAAGTAGGCATGGAGTACCAAGGGTATAATGCAACGGTCTTTCTTGCCGTTTCAATAGCATACTGTTCAAATCTTTCACAGTTTATCTCGTGGCCACACGATATAACTTGTAGGATTACGTACAAGCGTTTAATAACTTCTTCGTTGACCCCCGTTATCGCAGCGGAAACCGTCGAATTTTCAAAGAATCGCCGAGCTGTGTTGCCATCATTGCTGCTGCCGTATCCAGGCTTTGGGCGATCGATATTTAGACCCAATTGCTTCTTGAATCCTTCTTGAATGGCCCTCTTGCGTTCCTGGGTAATTTTTTTTTCTTCGGCACTTCGAGCTTGCCATTTTTTAATGCCGAGTTTGTAAGACACGTGTAAGCAATACTCGAAGCACCGTATCCACGCATGCAGCGTCGACAATCCGAACTTCAAATTTGTTTCATTGATTTCCCTTTGCAATACAGTGTCGATGGCATTAAAATCTTTGCTGGTTGCTCCACACAAATAGCACCGTTGAGCAGATTTCGTCAATGATACAGCGTTGCAAACTTTACCATCTATCATGGTGAACAACAACTTGTACATTACGGAGATTTCTTTTCCATCTATTACACTTTCGAATGGACGAAGTGACTTTATTTGTTCTTCAACAATTTGGACTTCATTAAGTGTTGACTCTGTGTCTTCGCGTAGAAACAGTAGTCTAAGCGGTCTACAAAATCGTGGAGACGAGGGTCTGGGGTTCTTCCAAACAACTATTTCTTCCTTCGATGTTGTAATGGCACGACTGAAGTAAAGAATACATGCGCATCAGATTTGCTGTCATCACTGAATGTCTGCTTATATTCACTTTGCCCAGAACTTCCATCGCAACCCCACTTGCAAATCAAGTCCATTTTACGAACATTATCTGGAGTCAATCTTTGAATGAGTACATTTTGGACGAGTAAAATACGTTCAACTGTATGATCTAATAGTGCCTGTAGTTGGACTTCTGCACTACTCTCTGTAATCCTGATTGCATCACGTGGTGGATAACAACGCTTTTTTGCTTTCATCACTTTTTCGTAAGACGGATATAGCTTACAGTTATTTTCCTTCCCTAATCTTCTCATTCCCTGGTAAGTACTCTTGGAGAATTTATATTCAATCATAGCGGAAAGTGCAGCCTCTTCGGATAAAGTAATTTCATCCGTTGCTGAGTAAGCTTTACGATACTTGGAAGCTCTTAAAGGACTCGTCATTGTTACGTCCTTAATAACTTTTGCGGCGTCGGATTGTCCTGAAGAGCGAAGGCTCATCTGAGTAGCGTATGCTAACTCGACCGAGTTGAACGATGTACGAATATCTTGGGTCTTCCTTCGTTTAGATCTTTCACTGGACATTGTAAACTCAAGGGACGGGCGGCCGCCCGTATTACCCGGGCTTGTTACTACAGTGTTTGTAGGTGCGGCAAAACATACCTGCTTGCTAAGCCATTCACCGTTATTCTTGAAAAATACACAGGATTTTCTGTGAGCTTGTTGCCACCTCGTTCTCATTTGATTGAAGAGTATCGAAAAAGTCTGTTTCGAGTCCTCAGGCACTACAACTGTACGTCCGGTGTCCTTGGAAATTTTTTCTACCATAAATTCGATCAAGGAAGCGAATTTATCGGATAAATGCTCGCTGATTATCAGAAATACTTCTTTCCTTGTCAGCACCAATTCTTTGTAACCGGATCCTGTAATAAAGACATAAAATTGTAGAAAATTGGTGTTAAAGGAAAAGATAAAATTTTCAATTAATACAAAAACTTGAACAATGTACATTATTTTACCAAATAAATAACCGCAATAATTGAAATAATTTTAAGAAAATTAGACAGAAAATATTGACATGGATTTGGTTAAAAGAAAGCTTTGCTTACTATATAATATATATATATATTCAAATATTTTATTTGAATGTTATAACATTTCATTCGTATTTAAGAAATTTTTATGTGGTTGATTTTAATATGTATATATATATATGCATACGTATATATCATAATTAAATCACAGAAAATTTATATATATATATATACACATACATATATATTAAAATAATTTATTTCAAGCGTATAACAGCCGTCTTGTCCGTTATGATGCTACTTCACCCATTCTCAGGTAGAGGCGCAGAGGCTGCTCAATAGTGCCGCGTGCACGCTCGGCTACCGCACGATGCGAAAAAAATCATAACGGACAAGACGCACGTTTTCCGCAGGTAACTCTTGTAAATTTCGAAAGCTTATACATTAAACTAAAGGCCGAGACTAGGAGCTTTGCAAAATGTGACAAAATATATAACTTTTCGGACCGTTGAAAATATAAGTTTTCAAAATTATTCAATTTTATTTATGCCGAAGGCTATACTACATTTCAATCATTTATACATAAACTTTAGATTCAACCGATGTAAAAACATGTTCTACATACCTCCAGAAGTCGTATCCATGTTGCAGAATTGAAATTAAACCCGTCACTTTAAAGTTATGGGTTTTTGAAGTCAGCGTTATTTTCGTCTGTTCAGCGCGTGACACGTACACTCTTCACGAACACTAACTGCCAACTGACGCTGCGGCGCAGGTATACACTTAAAGGGCTTTCCCTTCCACAATAGAATGCAGTTACTAGTCCTCTACCTGAATGACTACTCAACTGACCCTATTTCGAAAATTTATTTTTTGGGGTTTTGGCCAGGTTTTTGGGCTTTTCTCCTACTGTGCGACGCCCCTTCACTAATTGTGGGATATCCCGGAAACTATTCATCGGATTGACTTGAAATTTTCAGGGAATATTTTCAAAACGTCATACTTTAAGAAAATGTTGAAAAAACGATTTTTCGAAAATTCACTGCGTATTACCCCTTAATAGGGTTCCAACGGGTCATCGCATTGAACCCCTGCACTAAACCGGCACGCCCGAACGTTGGATTCTAATCGAGAATCCCTATTGGAATCCGATGTTCGAATCGAACATGAATCCTAAAGAATTCCCACATTATCGAACAGAAGTCGTCACGAATCTTCGCATTTTGTACGTTGAATTTTCTAAACAAACTGTATAAAATAAGTGAATCTTGAGAAAGTATACATTTTATCTTAGAAAAGTATAAATCGCATCGGAAAGTATATCAATGTATCATAGGAAATCGACTAGAATCACATGACTGAAAATCAATTGTCATTATCGTTTGTTGTTTATTTTACTACACTATGCCATATCACCATACGCGTACATGCTCATGAAGCAGTGCAGTTAATGTTTCAAATCGCCGAGTTTTATCTCGCCACTTTTCACATATTTTGATTCAAACAGGATAAGAGCTCTCCAACGGCGTTCATAGGGGAACAGTGCAGAATGTAATTGGATCCCAATGTGAACCCCTGTGTGCGGTGTCCCGAACAAATCCGTCTAGATGTCGAAGCATTTTGGTACTCCCCAACAAATTTATGCATGGGATCACGAGCTCCAACGAACTTCGGTTGAGAATTTCAAAAAAATCTTCTCGACGTCAATCGGGAAATAGCGTAGAATCCACATGGATTCTAACGTGGACTTCCTACGTGTGGCGTCCCTATCAAATCCCTATAGGGATGCGGTAGGACCTATGGACTCCGACAAATTTCTGCACGGGCAGAATGGTCCGCCTTACGGGTTATGAGTTCTTCGTGAGGAACATGGCGAACATTGGCGAGGAAGAGAGAGAGAGAGAGAGAGAGAGAGAGAGAGAGAGAGAGAGAGAGAGAGAGAGAGAGAGAGAGAGAGAGAGAAGGAGAGAAAAGGAGAGAAAGAGTGAGAGAGCGAGAGGGAGAGAGAGAGAGAGAGAGAGAGAGAGAGAGAGAGAGAGAGAGAGAGAGAGAGAGAGAGAGAGAGAGAGAGAGAGAAAGAGAAAGAGAGAGAGAGAGAAGGAAACGGAGATGGAAACAGAGCAATTCCAGAGGACATTTGCCGTCTCACTTCGGAGTTTCGCAAGCAGTAGCGACGCTAGAAATGGTCTCGTCCTCTCGTGGGGATGACGAAACTTTGTCCCCGTAGGGTGGACGTGATGGCCGGACACGGCAGAAATGTCCCTTTGACATATATGTGCTTCTTCCACACGTATATACGTATGTACCCATACATTCAACAGTGAGAGCAACGCATCTAACATCGTATGGCTTCCGAACAAATTTGTACTCGTCTATTTGGTTTTGAGCAGACGTTGTGCATGTGCTCACAATGCTACCATATCATCGTCATTCAAGCGAATCATATCTTCGTGCCCAAGTTTATCGTAACCTTTCGTTTTCATTTATGGCCTTTTCTAAGCAATTGGAACGAATAAAGACAGCGAGAACGGTTGGAAAAAAAATGTCGTATCCTCATTGACGGCATTGCATTTATCCCTATTTTTCTACTCGCTATCTTGGGCAGGCATCACAAAATATATTTCACTGTTGAAAAATATTCATTTTTTTCGTGCTATTGAAAACTTGACGCAACTCTCGTCGACACTTTCGAGAAAACTATTCCTTTCGTTATTTCATAAGGTTGGCTACGGTGGGCCATGCCAGGAACGATTTTATACCCTCACCCATGAATGATTCGGGAGATCGTTGCCGTTCGCGAATTCCGTGTGCAGAATCGAAAGGAGATTCTGCCGTTTACGCTTGGCAAGCTACGGGAACCGCATAGATGATGTTAAGTGTGGGTGTGTGTGTGTGTGTGTGTGTGTGTGTGTGTGTGTGTGTGTGTGTGTGTGTGCGCGCGCGCGTGCGTGCGTGCGTGCGTGCGTGCGTGCGTGTGTGTGTGTGTGTGTGTGTGTGTGTGTGTGTGTGTGTGTGTGTGTGTGTGTGTGTGTGTGTGTGTGTATGTGTGTATGTGTGTGTGTGTGCTCCTGGCCAAAAGTTTGGGTACAATAGTCAAAATTTCTCACCGCATTAAAAGTTCCATAACGGACTCAAAAATAAAGATATTTAAATTTCCCAAGTGTCGTTTTAAAGAGGATAAATGTACCTTTATTTTGTTTTTTAGAAAATTCTCTACGATTTTCTTTCGCCCTGGTACGCACTTTTGAACGTGGTCATTTTTCGGCTATTTTTTGCCGTAGAAAGTTAACTGCAAAGTTTGTGGAAAAGTTTTTTCTGTTTTTTCCATGGTAGACTTAAAAAGGATATCAACACCTACATTTTTGTTTTCTTTAGAAAGTCTCGTACGATTTTTTTTCCCCGCCAGTATTGGATTTTTAGCTAAAAACGACATGTTTTAGAACAAAAAGGGGTCATCGAAGGAACTATAGGGTTCACAGTGGAGCAGAGTTGTGAAAATAGTAATTTTAAAATAATGCATTACTCATTACTTTAAATAATGTGTATTGGATAAGTTCTCCATTACAAATTACAAAAGTAATGTGTAATGGATGTGTGTTTCATTACAAATGAGAAAAGTAACGTGCAATGAATGCATGTGCCATTACAAATTTCAAAAAGTAATGTGTAATGGTTGCATGATCCATTACAAAGTTTAAAAAGTAGTGTGTAATGGTTGCATGATCCATTACAAATTTCAAAAAGTAATGTGCAATGGTTGCATGATCCATTACAAATTTCAAAAAGTAATGAGTAATGGATGCACGTTCCATTACAAATTTTAAAAAGTAATTTGTAATGGATGCATGTTCGATTACAAATTACAATTGATAAAAAGTAATCTGTAGTGGAGAATATTCCATTACACATAACAAAATTGCCGTGTTTGCATTAGAAATTTGCACATTTGCTAAAAGTTTCTGTCTTATTATTTAATTTCGCTCACTAAAAGTTCTTTCAAGACTAATTCATTTTTTTTTGCTTGAAACTCAATAATGCAGACGAAAAACGTTCAAATTAAAAGTTCGCACATTACTTTCAACTTGCTGTTTTACACAGACAAAGCTATCTGCATGAAAAAGTCGATACTTTTAAAGACATGGACGAAGTTGCAAGCAAAAGCTGGTTACAAATAATGAAAAAAACTGCATATTGAAATTGATCTGATATGATATATTGTCTCGCATGATTTTTCGAAGTTTTGAGATATATAAGAATTTTTCGAGCATTAACATTGAAAACTGGAAAACAAATTCTTTTTATCACAAAGCTTCCTCTTTAAAAAAGCAAAAATTATGTGTAATGAATGCGTGCCTCATTGAGCATTGAAAAAGTAATATACCATGAATAAATGCAAAGAGCAATTACTATTATTATTATCAATTGATAATGGATATCGATTATAAAAGCAACGTGTAACAGATTACGCGTTGCAAACTTATAAAACTCCACTTCAAATTCAAATAGATCGAAATTGTTTGGTCTACTGAACAATCCATTCAAGGAGTTATAAATTTCAAACGATCTATATAGTTATCTGAAATAATAAAATAGGTATATCATGCAGAAACTATATAAAGCGACATGTTTTGTTTCAGTAACTTGTATTCATTTTTGTTATATTACTTATATTATTATTTACATCTTTTATTATTAGCTAGGTTACGTATATTTTATTAGAATGCTTATAATTGTGTTAAGTATAATTTCTTCCGCCTATTCTGCGGATTCGTGAGATACATGAAACATCATCTTAGCCACTTTTTTCTCTTTCTCTCTCGATCTTTTTCTTGCTTCTGTCGTTATAATTGTAACACGAGGTTTTTTTAACGGCCATATTTATTTTTCTAATGCACAAAACTCAATTTTGACCCCGGATTCTGAAAGAGTGCACATAAAAGTATGGGAGATCATGACTTTGTATTGAGAAGTAATTTTTTTTGATGATACAAATCTGGCTTGTATAAACCTTTTTTTTGTGTTGTCGAGTTTTATGCAGAAGAAAAACGA
The DNA here is from genome assembly GCA_944452715.1 of Ophion slaviceki. Lineage (NCBI taxonomy): Eukaryota > Metazoa > Arthropoda > Insecta > Hymenoptera > Ichneumonidae > Ophion > Ophion slaviceki. The sequence continues at coordinate 33,510,877 of OX101786.1, read as the reverse complement.
ATTTACTTAAAACAAATTGCAATTAGCGAAATAAAATAATGAGATAGCAATGTGCAAATTTCTAATGTGAGCACGGCAATTTTTCTATTTGTGATGGAATATTCTCCGCTACGAATTACCTTATTGTAATTGTATTTTGTAATGAAGCACTCATTAATCATACATTACTTTTTCAATTTGTAATGGAACATGCGTCCATTACACATTACCTTTTGAAATTTGTAATGGATCATGCAACCATTACACATTACTTTTTGTAATTTGTAACGGAACATGCATTTATTGCACATTACTTTTCTTATTTGTAATGGAACACACATCCATTACACATTACTTTTGTCATTTGTAATGGAACACACATCCATTACACATTACTTTTGTCATTTGTAATGGAATATATGTCCATTACACATTACTTTTGTAATTTATAATGGAACGTATATCCATTACACATTACTTTTGTAATTTGTAATGGAACATATGTCCATTACACATTAATTTTGTAATTTGTAGTGTATACAGTAATGCACTATCAAAATGATGCATTATTCACAACTCTGCAGTGGAGTGGTTAGAATGTTTTCAGAATTTTTTTCGGACATTTTTTTACCATTTTTGGTTGGAATTTTGGTGAGTGAAGAGGCTCCACTTGAGAATTATGGGGACTAGGACAATATATTTGAACGGAAATTTATTTGTATTTTTATTTTTAATTAACTGCAATTTTTTTAGATTAAAAAAAATGGTGGATATAAAAAAATCGTCGTGGAAAGTTGTGCCTCAAGAACTATCGGATTTAAGACAAAATATTAGAAAGAAAAAAAGTTTTAATTTTTAATTTCAGATTCGCTGACATTTTTCCAGATTTTTATTCGATTTTTTTATCGTGATTTATTTTTAAAATCAACGCGGTTCTTTTTTACCGTTTATCGCAAGTCCAGCACCACACCACTTTAAACTCTTGGACTTGCTTTTTAGCGCAAAAAAAGTCAATCTAGTCTCTTATCTCCTCTTTATGAGTTTTTCACCGAAAAAAAGATTCTCGGGGTTCCACCGATAAAAAAAAATGTAAACAAATTGTAGTCAATTAAAAATAAAAATGTAAACAAATTTAATTTCTTAATATATTGTCTTAGACACTCTTTCTTCATCATCTATCTTCATATGGAGCCTCTCAATTTATCAAAGTTCCAACCAAAAATGGTGAAAAATATGTCGAAAAAAACCTCTGAAAAAATTCTAGCCACTCCAGTGTGAACCCGTGCAACGTTTTACCCTCTCAACATTTCCTCTGAAACCCTATATTTCTTCGATGACGCCTTTTTTCTAAAACATGTCTTATTTAGGTGAAAATGCAATACTGGGACAAAAAATCGCACGCGACTTTCTAAAAAAACGAAAATGTCGGTTTTGACATCCCTTTCAAGTTTACCATGGAATAAACCGGGGAAAAATTGGCCCCAAACTTTGCAGTTAATTTTTGACGTCCAAAAAATAGCCGAAAAATGACCAAGTTCAATAGTGCGTACCAGGGCGAAAAAAAATCGTACAGAATTTTCTAAAAAAGCAAAATAAAGGCAAATGTGTCCTCTTTAAAACGCCCTTTAGGGAATTCAATTATCTTTATTTTTGACTCCGCTATCTAACTTTTAGTGCGGTAAAATAATTCGACTAGTGTACCCAAACGTTTGGCCGGCAGTGTATATATAAATATATATATCACTGAGAAAGCGTGACTCTAATTTCTATCAACGTCTTCCTCGAGAATATTCGAAAGACCGCAGTGTATACGTTAGATTTTTCTCAAGAACCTTCCAATCTTCGAAATATTAGAAAACACTCACTTCCTGTTTAATAATTCGAATTCCGCCCCCAACATTCGCCCGTGTTCGAATATTTTTCTACGGACAAAGTTCCTTGTCTCATTCCGAGGGGGTAGTACGTGAAATGTGCCACGTCTGCACCGAACGATATAAAATACGTGTATATATGCATACAGGCGTGTAAAATCGAAAGCGATAAAAGTTCAAGCGAGAACAATGAGGAAAAAATGGCAAACGTTGGGAGGCCAGAAGAAGCAGGAGAAACTTGGAAGAAACGAAGGGCAAGAAGGTACTCGAGGATGAGTGCAACTTCGTAAAGTTTCGAAGGAAGGCAAACAGGAAAAAGAGTTGAGGGTATCTAGTAAACAGCAAAAAAGAAGAAGACTTGAAAGCAAAAAAGACGAAACCTCGAAACAAATTTTTTTGTGTCTGCTACCATTTTTTCTAGGGCCAACAATGTTCTTTTTTTTACCCTGGAAGAATACAAGGGCTTCTTCTTTAAAGCGAATACTTGAAAACTACTTGACTGTGTATAGCCGTGTTGTCACACTTTTTTTCCCTCGTCCTCTTTATTGTTCTTTTTATCTTCCAATTGACAAAGCACATAGGGTCAGAGTGGAATCAGGGGCTCATTTTTTTTAGTCTATAGCTGCCTAACCGTTCACACAATCTCAATGAAACCTTGACTGAACATGAGGTGTGTTCAATTGCTTCATTTTGTTAAGGGGTTACACCCACTTGCGATTTTGAAAAAATCCATTTTTTTATTGCATTTTTTTGAGGTATAAGTATCTGGGAATATGTCCTGAAAATTTCAAGTCGATCCGAACAAAATTGACTGAGATATGAGCGTTGAAAGAGAAGAATCCGTTGCGAAATTGAAACTTTAAACGCGTTTTTCTCAAAATGGCATTTCTGAAGTCGGTGACCAAGATTACTCGAACACTAATGAACCGATCTTCTTGAAATTTTGCAGGCTTATTTAATACATAAAAATGTAGTCTTGTATCGTTCGATGTTTTTTTTTTTCGAAAAAAAAATGGCCGTTTTTTTTCGTTAAAATCGAACCATTAACTTTGACTGTCCGCCATTTTGTGAAAAATGGATATTTTTTAAAATCCTTCGATTAAAGACTAGTTTATACTTATATTTGACTAAATCCATCCGCATTTTTTTTCAGATGATCCACTTCGTCGCAATGTTGGTCACCGCAAACCGTGTATATAAAAACATTATTTCATTGACGGCCATTTGCCACTAAACAAGATAATATTTTTCAATAAAAAAAATTACTGAAAGTTCTTCAAGATGTGTTCTTTAAGATGGTATATTGATCGATTAAAAAAGTTTGGTATTTTTCTTTAAAAAAATTCATGAAAACGGCCTTTTTTTGCGCTACAAGTGGGGGTAACGCCTTAATAGGTTGACCCATTTGTTAACAAGAATTGATGAAAGTTGTTTTCTTTGTCAAAGATTGAACATTTTTTCTACATTTTGGCATTTTCGTAATTTCCCGAAATTTAAAAAAGTGTTAAAGGCACAGTGTTAAAACAATAATGACTTCATTGCTTACCAATATTCTTCAATTAAGAAAAAACTCAAACTTGGTCAAACTATCCATGAATCGTGTGTAAAATCCCTTGTCATCCCAATACTCTCAACAGAAAAAAGATTTGAAAATCGACCTGTTTCCTGGGCGCCAAACTTACGCAAACCCGTCAACGGCGATTTTCGCATACTTTTTTTTACGCGGTCATGCAACGTGAATAAAAAAACGGGCTTGTGCAAGAGTCGCGTCGATTGAACATCGAATTTCTCTCAGGCAAATATGTGTTCCGTGTGCGTGTGTGCGCGCGTGTGCATGTGCGTGTGTGTGTGTGTGCGCGCGCGCGCGCGTGTGTGTGTGTGTGTGTGTGTGTGTGTGCGTGCACGAGAGAGGATGAGAGTGCGTATACGCAGAGTGTACAAATTGAGAAACGCAGCCATTCGCAGCGGCAAACCAGACCAAACGTATCAGTTGTACGGCTATATTGCTTTCAAACGATGCACTCGTGTTATCCAAAGTCCGCTCCTGCATGCCTATACTCTCAGTGTGCATACTGATCCTTCAGAGTGCTTCTAGGATTGCGCGAGTACACTTTCGACACGAAAGATGGGCAGGGTTGCATTTGACAGTCTGCTCACCACAAGTTCGAAAGACAATACCCAATACCCCAAATGCACTCTGCAACGTGAGATAATACGTATGGGCGATACAACATTATCATGCGTGTCCATAATTTTTTGTCACCGGTCCACAGACCAGCCAGCATTTGTACGTCCCATGTGACAGTGTTGGGCGTTGATCAATTATTTTTTTAATCAATTCATTAATTGACTAAAAAAGTAATTGCATTTAATTTAATTGCAATTGCACTATTAATTGCATGTTGCAATTAATTTATTTTCATTGATCTATGTTGATTGCAACTGGCAAGGAAAACGATTGCAATTAACTTTTTAAATTATTCTAAGAAATAATTAAAAATACCAATTAACCTATTTAACTTTACAGGTATCAGATAAAAAAGATTTAGATATTATTGATTATTATATATGTTATTGATGATTAATAGCAGTCTTTTATTTCCTACTCATGTACGTATTTAATAACTTATACATTTGTTCTGACGCTACTTCGCGCCATATACAATAATCAGTTTTGATTGTTAGTTTTTAATCAAATACATTTAAAAAATTGAAAATTGATTAGTTTCTATTTGTGAAAAGTCACGATTGTGAATTGCTTAATTGTTGATTGATACTACAGCAATTAAAAATGAATTAATTGTTAAAGTCGTGATGAGCCATTAATTAATTGTTAATCTTTAGGTACCGTAGCAATTAAATTGTGCCCAATACTGCCATGTGACAGGTCCAAAGAATCGAAAAAAATGTTTTTGCACAAATTGCGAAAAATTTGTGCGCGTTATGTGGACCCGGCATAGCAGACTAATAGTGAGTCGACATTTTTTTCGTGTAAATCGTACTTGAACTTTTTAACGCGTTTTTGTCCAAACTGTATTTTTTAAATCGGCTTCCATGATATCCCAACAACTATTGAACGGATTTCGCTCAAGTTTTTATGGTATAATCAGCACATCTATAGTTCTCCCCCGAACTAGAATATTTCTGATATCCACCATCGTTTTTTTTAACCTGAAAAAGTCGAAAAAATATGACGAAACTTGGAACTTGACTTTTGAAACCGTGCCAAAAATTCAATTTTCGATATTGTTACTTTATTCTAGTTCCGGCGATAGCCTCAAGTCTACAAATGAAATTAAATTTTACATGAGCAAAACTTTCGGAATCACGGCAGCCGTCAAACAACTTTTTTTACTCATGAGTTTCTTCCGAACGGTGTAAAGTCGATTCGAATTTCGATAAAATTCTGGTGGGCTATAAAAATGTTAATAAATGTGTAGTCAAATTTAAAGATAGTGAGTTTTAATGATTCATAAAAAAAACCCAAAAAAGCGAAAAAATATAGGCGTCACATGGGATAACCCCGTCCAACGTCTATCAAGAATTCCACCGAACAAGAATCAGAGTCGTTTTTGTGCAAAATGGTTTTTATATTTACGTAGATGGAGTGGACTAAGTCTGGGTCGCAGGACGAATTTTCGTTGTTCACTTGAGGCCGAACCATCACAATTCAAGGCTCATAGTGATCCGAGTCGTGTCTCGCGCGGTGCGATTCGATTCGCAAGCTACATACGCGTTGCAAAATGTGCCGGTGCCAAGCGTGTCACCGGGTGCCCCGTCGCGAATATTTCATGCATGCGTGCTGGGAACTGCGGGTAAAACAACAGCAGCTTGTACGATACAGGCAGGCCGTACGTTATAACGTACGTAGACAATAAAAAATTGAATAAAACGACACAAAAAAGGACACAGGCTTCGTACAGGTAAACATACGGCTGAAGGGAAACACCGGATGCCCTTGTGAACAATATAAAACTCGGAAGCGAAGCGGAATTGAATTTTTTTTCAATTCTCTTTAGTTTTGATCGTAATCAGGCAGCGCCACAGAGTGACCTCTCGTGAGAATAAAGAATGACGAAATTTCGTGATAAATTAATGTAAACGACTTTTACGTGATATTAAAGTTCGGTGCGGACGACACTGGCGTATACGAGCTTTTGTCGTGGTGCTCGCGCACCCACATGACGTAGCGTTTTCTGGGGGAGACGAGGGAAAGAGTTACAGGATGGCTGGTTGGAAATACCATGTCCGAGGCTATTTTGTGAAAACGCTAGTGAACGAGAGAGAAAGAGAGCGAGAGAGAGAGAGAGAGAGAGAGAGAGTTACGTTGAAATATGCTGCTGAAAGTTTCGCTGCCACCTCACGCAAAATTTATTACCTGTAATTACCAGACTAGTGAGTTTTCCACTGCCTACGTGAGATCGGGGATAAACGGGACATTGATTGGCACAATTGCGCCAGAGCACCGAAAAAAAAGTTCAAAAGCGCAATAGCTGAACTCGCTCCGTCGCAGGTCTTGGAATATAATAAAACCACCGAGATTAACCAAACTTCTCTTCAATTTTAGCCTCTCCGTAGAAAAAAATATCAACAGGCGCAGGAACCTACGAAGAATACATGGGGACATTATGATCGCGTCCTTTTAACATTTCCTCCATCTAATTTGACACGTTTAAATAAACTTTATTTTTAAATATAATTTATATATGTATAAAAGGCAAAGTCCTGACTGACTGACTCATCATCGACCAGCCTTAACCGCTAAATGAAGAAACGTGAAATTTGGAAGGCAGGTTGGCTTTGTTGGGAAGGCACCCTTAAGGGGTCCGCGAAAAATCACTTAATTTTAGACGTTTACAGTAAGGAGACCCTTAAGGAGAGAAACACGTGGCAAAGTTTGTATGGAAATTGAAAGATATCTGGTCCGATCTACTCGAAATTTGGTATACGTATACACAATTAATGAAACACGTATTTCAGCGATCTTAGAAATTCAACCCCTAAGCGGAGAAAGGGGGTGTCGAAGTTGATATGGAAAATAAAAAAATGTGGTCAGAAGATTTCCATAGAACTTACTGTTAATGCTCTTCAACACAATTAATGAAATACGTATTTCAGCGTTATTCGAAATTAAACCCCTAATCGAAAGGGGGTGGCAAAGTTTGTACGGAAAATTGAAAAAATCGGGTCGAATTTACTAAAAACTTTGTACAACTGCTCTTAGACACGATTAATGTATATTCGGCGTTTTTGGAAATTCCACCCTTAAGGGGAAAAGAGGGTAGCAAAGTTTATGTGGTAAAATAAATATCTGGTCAGATTCACTTGAAACTTAGTATTAATGCTCCAACACAATTCTACCTGTTCTTAATGAAACATTTCAGGAGGACTTTTCATTATGGAGCATTCAACACAAGTCTACGCGAGCGAAGCCGCGGGCGGAAAGCTAGTTTTATAAAGTGAATCAAATTGGTAACCGCTTGAACATTGTAAGTCAACGATCTGCCAATTTCGTTTCAAATTCCCTTTCACTCTCTTCAGCTCCGTACACTATATTTTTAAGTTTCTTATGGGGTTAAGTCAACATCCTACCACCGAGCTGAAATTTTTTCTGGACCTCTATAACCTCTTTGCTGATCATCCTGTGCAGTTTAAATACGATCCACAGTACCGTTTTTCAGAAAAAAAATCGGCAACTCGACGTATTTCGCGGGCTAATTACATTACGCTTATGGAAAACTCCCTATCATTTTTCAGTACATTATTGATATCTGCTAAGTGAATCTTACCACGGAGCTGAAAACATAGGCACGTTTTAACTAATTATCGGTCTAACCCTTGGTATCATGAAAATGAGGATTCACAGTACGGCTATAAAATTTTTAAGGCGGTCCTCTAGTGTCTCGGGTCGAAAAAATCGATTTTTTTTCATAAATCACATCTACAACATGTGTAGAAAATGTGTGCCAAAGGATTTTTCGATATTCAAAGTGGTTCACAAGTTACGGCCCTGGAACGGAGCAGGTACACGGAGCAGGTATACTTTCAAACGCGTTTTTCTCGAAACACCATTTTTCGAAACGGTGACCACGATATTTCAGAAACTACTACACCGATCTTGTTCAAATTTATACAGCATCTTTAATATGTTATAAGCCAGCGATTGAACTAGGATTATCACGATTGCTTCGATAGTTTTTTTTTGTACGAGCGAAAAACTTAAGAAAAAATGAGTAAAAATAGAATGTAATTTTCGAAAGTGTATAAAAAAGTCAATTTTTGTAATTTAGAATTCACTCTAGTTCAATCGCTAGTCTTAAATATGAAGATTAAAATGCCGTTTGGTTTTTTGATTTCAGATAAGCAGAACAGCCGCAATCTTGGTCACCGTCAAGCACCTCTTTTACTTGATGTCTTCCTGTCGGCCACTATAACGTTTATTCTATTATATATTTTGACTTCAAAAAATTTGTAAAGCTTATTTAAATGTTAATAAAGATTATGCAAAAACAATGAGATTGATTATTTCGATGCTTTGCCCGTAAAAAATTATTGAAAAAGCCGTAAAAAAACAGCCGAGAAACTAGAGGACCGCGTTAATGTTTTTGATAGAGAATTTGTGCAAAAATCAAGCACACAAAATATTAGACTGTGCAATCATGGCAACGACGTAGATTTTTTTTTTTCATGCACACATTTTTTTTTAGAATATCGGAAAATTATCAAAGTTGTTTATTTCTTCGAGATTATAGACAGCTTACACTTTTATATTATAGATAGATCTAGATATTTTATATTACAGATATTATAGATTATAGATACTACACACTTTTTCTTTCCAGCGGATTTTTTTTGTCGGACCGATATTTATTTTTGACAGCTCTTTGGGCCGATACTGAACCTACGAACGGGACGCACATGTCTCTAACTTCGCGACACTTCTGCCAACCTTGGCATTATGACATACCACGATTTACGACGTTGGCAATTCGTTTCGCCTTAATTGAGCGAGAACAAGTTGTACAAAGTAATGAAAACAGTTAATGTTATCACCGAATGTTCAAAAATGCATATTTTTACAAATAGATGTAGAAAATTTTTTCGAAAATGCACGTTTAATATGACGATTATTTGAAAGCTAACAGTTGGTAACAATCAATCGGCTCCGTGCATAAGCATAGGGTGCTCCTCTCGTACTTCACCCCCGACGGCTAAACCCCATAACAACTTCAATGACAGCATCATTTTCATTCTCCCCTTTGACAGCACGATAATCATTGCATTGATTTTCACCGCATTGCGCGTCGAGACGTTTTTAAAAAGAAAAAGCAATGTCCGCCGATATGACAATAAATATTGATCCCCGTAGGTCGTCAATAACTTTGCCGTTTTTCCAACACGAGTGAGAAAGGCCGTTGAAACAAAAAGTTACCTCAGTGCCCGAGTATACACAGGCTAAAAAGAGAATACCGGACGCGTATACATAGCCGAAGTCGGCGGGCGTACAAATTCCCCGGAGACCCAGTGGGCCCTTCGTCTTCGTGAACACAGGCTGTTAATCTCTTGGGGTACCGGGAGGAGGTTTGCGCGTGGATCGTTATAATCCTGGAGGCTACAGACTCTCACGGTTGCGACGTTATGCTGTTAGTCGTTGAGTTATAAGTTTTGCGCCCCGGACTTGCTCGTATCCGTTTTCCTCCGTCAGCGTCTAAAAAGAGGCTCCACGAAAAAATGTTTAAGCCAATAAATAAATCATCATGATTTAACATTCGATTTAACATTATCGTTGATCCCTTGAAAATGATTTTGGAAATATTTTCCTCAATGTAAGATTGCGCTGTTCCGGTAAAATTGAAGAGTCCGTTAACCGATGACAAAACCGGAAGGTCATCGAACATCCTCCACGGCCAGTAGCTTATTTTGTAGCAGAAGCGCCGAGTTTGCGGATCCCGTGGTGTACTGTTCCGAGCTGTGTTATTTGGTAAATTCGTCCGCTTCGGTTTCTATTAGAATTGGTCGGGGTAAGTGAAAACGAGAGATGCACAGCTGTACAATGAAGGAAGGAAGCGGACGGCTAAGATTGAATTGAAAGCTTCGATGGCTATTGGTTCGCTTGGTGCGACGTCAAAATCGTTTAAGTCCAGAGTTACGAGCTCGCGCCATCCCTTTCTCTCGCGGCCATTCACCGACGAGGCTGATAACTAACTTGGAGCTTCCACGTTAGCGTAGAAGAGCCGGGAACTTGGTGAAGTTCCGTTACGCTCTTTACGTATATTGATGAAACGACCGTATTTGTCGTCACCTATCGTGAATTCTACGTGGAATCGAATCTCTCCTGGTGCAAATAAAATTGACAAGAAGTACAAAACGATCGTGAGATGTTCTTCTTTGCATTGGAACGATACAATTGATTTGATTATTTGATTGAAAATTCATTATTTTAATCATTGATGCAGTTCATTCGCCTCGATGAGTAGATTAACCCTCCTCTTATCTTTGAATAAAAACGAACCTTGAATCTTTTATGTTTATTTATTGCAAATTTATGATTATTCAGCGAATTCCCATATTTTTGTACAAACTTTCATGTTCATTCCTAAAACTGTCAAATATTTAAGGGGTACCCCCACTTGCGATTTTGAAAAAATCGATTTTTTTTTATTGCATTTTTTTGAAGTATAAGTATCCGGGCCCATACAGAAGTATGGGCCCGAAATAGATGACTCTATGTAAGTTTACAAAAAAAAATATTTTCTTCGTGTAAACTGAAATTGAAACTTTAAACGCGTTTTTCTCAAAATGGCATTTCTGAAGTCGGTGAACAAGATTACTCGAACACTAATGAACCGATCTTCTTGAAATTTTGCAGGCTTATTTAATACATAAAAATGTAGTCTTTAATCGTTCGATTTTTTTTTTCGAAAAAAAATGGCCGTTTTGTAGCGAAAAAACAGCCGTTTTTTTTTCGTTAAAATCGAACCATTAACTTTGACTGTCCGCCATTTTGTGAAAAATGAATATTTTTTAAAATCCTTCGATTAAAGACTAGTTTATACTTATATTTGACTAAATCCATCCGCATTTTTTTTTCAGATGATCCACTTCGCCGCAATGTTGGTCACCGCAAACCGTGTGTATAAAAACATTATTTCATTGACGGCCATTTGCCACTAAACAATGTAATATTTTTCAATAAAAAAATTACCGAAAGTTCTTCAAGATGTGTTCTTTAAGATGGTATATTGATCGATTAAAAAAGTTTTGTAGTTTTCTTTAAAAAAATTCATGAAAAAGGCCTTTTTTGCGCTACAAGTGGGGGTAACGCCTTAACTCTATGACTTTTGGATAATGTGGTACACGCTGTAAAAAGTAACTCTGATTGTCCCCAATCTTTTACGAGCCCGGACTATTTCAAAACTTGGCGACTTCTCCAAACCAAAAACTCCATTCTGTAAGAATGTAACGTGTACGCCAGGACATACCCGCGAAAACGCTTCACTCAAAGGATATCATTAACCCTCCATCTGTACAATACACTCTATAAAAACGAAGGAAAACAATTCCATCAATCCAGACGAACTTTCGTTCTTTGTTTCCAGCGAGTATTTTTAACGATCACAGCATGAGTTAAGCGGAATCCGAGATTGTACACTTAGAAATGCACGCAGGTCGAGATATTTTATGCTCGCAGTCTTCGCAGTGCACTGAGAGACGAGGGCGAACAGTGCGGTTGGGAGAATGCGAGGGATATGATGCGAAAACGATCGAATAAAAGTTTTGCCGAACGAAACTTTCGACAGAATAAGAGGTTCGCCGTCTCGATGGATCTTTGCCGGCAAAAGAACGCAGAATGAAAGAGGAGTGGAAGGGGATTGAAAGGATTGTCGGATGTAAAGCGAAGTTCCTTAAACACTAGTGAGGGGCGAGACGAGGTTAGATCGTACGGAGAAGAGTCTAGTGAAGGATATATATCCCGAGGACTCTGGAATGTCCTCGACTTAACGTGACGTTGTTGGTCGTTAAAACTTTTCTGATATAAATAGCGAGGCAGCTCATTTATCGGTTGATCTCGAAAGTTGGCTTTAGCCTACTATGCGTATATATATTTGAATACGTTGTTACAGCTTTGCTAGTACATATTCTTATAATTGTGGCGCGAGAAGGGCATCCCTTGGGTAACAATGGGCTAGAAGTACGTGCCCTTTTACCTCTGAATAAACGCAGTGTCCATATATACGTACACATGCCTAAGCACACGGGGTTCACGTGTTGTCACAAGGGAAAGTTGAGTCGACAGGGTGGTCTTGGTGTAAAGTCGAAGGGGAGTCTTGGTGGAAAGTCGAAGGGAATTCTATAGAGCGTAGTTGTTACGATGCCGCATCTACAGGGTGTCACAGAACTGTATACGTTCCCTGAAATTGGGGGTTGGGGGTGAAATTCTGAGTCGATTGATATAAGCTTTCCGAGAGACTATCAGAGAAAGGTGAGGTAAGTGGGCTGGCGTAGCTCAGTAGTCAGAGCAGTCGACCGGCAATCGAAAAGTCCCGGGTTCGAATCCCGGCCCAGAAGCGCACCGCATTTTTTCTCGCATACCCGTGCAGAAATTTTGACAGGGATACCCTATGTCCGATCAAATCCCGATCAGGATTTGTCATGGATTCCCCAAAACCGGTAACCCGGTTAGAATCCAACTTGCATCCGTATCGGAATATGTATGACGACGATGGCATATCTTTGAAAATTTTGGCGTCACGTGTATTTTCGGTATTACTATGAAATTCCTATCTATAGGTAGGAATTTCCATCTAGAGGTTCCTATCTATAAAATCCCTATCTATAGATAGGAATTTCCAATTTCTATAGATAGGAATATCCAACGCAAAAGACTGCGATGGACGCAAAGGACGCCAAGTAGTTCAAAAAACGATAACCCAGTCGTAGTTTTCCATTTTTTATGGTGTTCTTACCTTTCATTTTTTAAATTGATATTTTAATTCACCAAAAATGTATAAATGTTAATTATTTTTATAATAAATTTAACATGCAATAATTCCATTTTTGCCATTTTATTTCAGCCTGTATTTACCCGTGATCCTTCCAAGATTTCTCAATGATTTCATGGGGAATCTATTTAGAGTCATTAAAGGATCCGGGTCTGGATCCCTAATGGAATCCAGTTTACGGATCTTACATTTAGTCTTAGAATCTGATCCGATATCGGACTAGATCCCGACTGGGAGCCCGGGATACAAGTCAGAATCCAGCTGTATCCCTGCCAAAATTTCTGCACGGGTAGTTCTCTTGGACTTTTTTCGGGGGATTACAAAGTATGTGGGGGTCTCAGATGAAGCCCTGAATTATTATTAATTTTTAAAGACGGGCCAATCCGGTGTGCGTTTCGCTCACCAATGAACGCCGACGCATCGGGCGCACCGGATTGGCCCGCGTTTAAGTATTAATAATAATTCAGGGCTTGATCTGAGACCCACACATGCTTATATCAATCGACTCGGAATTTCACCCCCAACCCCCAATGTCAGGGAACGCATTCAGTTCTGAGACGCCCTGTATATGTAGCGCACAGACACAATAGTATGTGCAGGTACATAAGCATGATTTGTACCAGAGCACCCTCCATACGTTACTTCGAAAAAAATGTCGAAGATAAGGGGCTAGGTGTACCGCGATAAAACGTGCTCTCGCTTCGCTACTCACCTTCATCCTTTCCGGCCTTGTGCTTCCGTCATTTCCCCCTGCCCCCGGCCATTTTGACACCCTTTTGAACCCTTGCATCCGCACTGGAGGAAAGTACGATAAGGGAGTCTGGCGAAGATTTAACGAGGGTGCACGATCACACGAGAGAGAAAGAACGTAGTATACGTTTATGTCTGTGTCGTGGTGTTGCCAGGCGGTCTTTTTTCTTCGCAAAAATTGTGTTTCCAAATTAACACTTTGTCGTGTACTTGTTGAAAAGTAGCAATCCCTTTGAGTGGATACAAAGTACGCTGCGGCTTCGGAGATGATGAAGTATTCATCATCTCCGAAGATGACTAATTCGTCGTTGATCATGACATATTGTTACGCATTTTATATTGAAGGGATAATTAAAGATACAAATGCACAGGTAGTACTGCCGATGCATACGAGGTTCGAATCGAAACCCATCGGTTTTAATCAAATCTCCCTTGGCTCTTTGTCACAGCCGAACGCACAAATTTAATCAGTCCAAGAGCAGTTCAATAGGCTACGTATTCGCATACGTACATTCATGCACTCATCATATACGTGGGAGTTTCTTGTATTTCGTATGCCTTCCTCGACGCTACTCGGTCGATACGCATATGCGGATACTCTGATGCATTCGACACGTATATACGTACGGGGATTTCCATACCAACATTGCACAATTGATTGTTACTTAGACGAGTAAATAGATGAAGCAAAAATACTCCATTGCAGCTGATGCTTGTTTTTTGATGCGAAAAAAATGTATTCACTTGAGAAACGTGAAATAGATGGGTCTTGTAAGGCGGCCATCCCATGTGGCAGGCCCGAAAAATCATAAACTTTGTTTTTGCACAAATTGCAAAACATGTGTGCGTGTTATACGGACTCGGCACTGGTGAGTCGACATTTTCTTTGTGTAAATCGTACTTGAACTTTTAAATGGGTTTTCCCTCAAAACTGTATTTTTCACATGGACTTCCATCATGTATCAAGAACTGTTGAACGGATTTCGCTCTAATTTTTATGGTACAGTCAGCACATCTATAGTTCTCACCCGAACTAGAATATTTCTGATATTTGTCATAATTTTTTTATGCTGAAAAAGTAAAAAAAATGACGAAACTTGGAACTTGGCTTTCAAGGCGAAGTAGAGGATCTACCACGTGACATGTGAGTGCGAGAGAGATAGCCGAAATTTGGGAAGAGAATTTTCTCAGAGATGAATCATATTTAGGGCAAAAGGAAATCATCAAGCTCTGCGTCAGGATATTCTCCAGAGTGTAAAAAAATTATCCATCTATGAGAAAATTGGGTTGGAAATTTTGTGAGGTTATGTTGACCTTGTACATGCCCTTGAAAGCGTGCCAAAAATTTAATTTTCGATATTTTTACTTAACTGTAGTTCCGGCGATAGCCTCAGGTCTACAAATTCAAATGCCGTTTGATTTTTTTTTTATTTCAGCTGAGCAAAACCTCCCGAATCATGGCAGCCGTCAACAAACCTTTTTTTACACATGAGTGTCTTCCAAACGATAAAAAGTCGATTCAACTCGTTATTTTTGTTTGATAATATTCTGAGGATCTGTAAAAATGTCAAATGTGTGGTAAAAATTCAAAGATAGTGTGTTTTAATGGTTATAAAAAAATTCCAAAAGGCGAAAGAAATAGCTGTCACATGGGATGACCCCGTTAAATAATTCGATCGTGATTTCGATGCGTCAATCTTCACAGTGAACTCAATTTTGACTACTTTCGTCCGATGCATGGCAGAGACGAGAGAGAACAACCCTTAAAATTGCGTTGTGGAGATCGTTGAATACAGTTGGTGTAAAATCTCCTGTATGCATACAAGCCTGCCTAGGGTGAACACAACGGATTAGCGGAGACGGCGTAGCACTTCGCGTGAATGCTGCTTGCACGTGTGAAAAGAAACGCGAGGGTGAGGATTATTACCCGCATTATACCATCATGCCGGCATTAAATTATCCCTTCCACACACTAGCATCGTCAAGGCTTAAGTGCGCGTTTTCATCCTGGCGAAGAGAGCCACGTTCTTGTCTTTTCTCCCCTGAACCATGTAAGCCTTTTACGATTATAATTATGATACTCCGTTGGCTTGCAATGGAGGACGTTTTTTGCTCACCACCGGCACTGTTATTAATACTTGGAAGCTGAAAAACAGAAATCGCGCGATTACCAGATTTGTTAACACCTTCGAATGATCGCGGTTCGATCAAATACTCGCTAATTCATGACAATAGGAAGCACTCGACGATCTTTACCGTCTTACTCTACTTGTAAAAAATAGTTTGATGGCTTATCGACTTTTTTAATTGAGAATGCAGATCTGAGTGCCTCTCGACGGTTACTGAGCGAAGGCGCAACGGCCGATGTGATCAATCACAAATAGAGAAGGCTCGACGTTACGATGGGGCACCATGCCCACTCGGGATCAAAATTTGTCTACATTTTCTCTTCGTATTCCAGCACTCAAAAAGATGAATCACCTGTTTCACACCTTCTTTATCAATTCAAAAAAAGCACCTAAATGTTTTTTTTGTAGTTTTTGTTGAGGAGTTCATCCCATGTGACAGCTATTTTTTGAGCTTTTTATGGGGATTTTTTTTATGAAGTATTAAAACACACTATCTTTGAATTTTTACCACACATTTATTAACATTTTGACAGTCCCTCAGAAATTTATCAAACAAAAATAACGAGTGGATTCGACCTTACACCATTCGGAAGACACTCATGTGTAAAAAAAAATTGGTTGAGGGCTGCCATGATTCGGGAGGTTTTGCTCATCTGAATATATATCTGGGTACATCTCCGCCATTTTTCACTTTTTTAAGCAACAATAATCGTTGTGAAAACTAGAATTATGGGATAAAAAGTACCTGTTACCCTGAAAATATATATACATTCCTTACCCTCCAAAAAAATCATGAAAATCGATTGGCGTTCTGTAAAGAGTTCCCCCTTAATGGAACAGGAATTTACAAGGACAAATTATATAAGTTGCGATCGAAAGAATAAAAGTTAGGAGAGATATTGAAAAAATAAAGAAGGTAAAAATGCACCACTTTTTCAATGTAGTTTTTATGTAGTAACACCATTTAGTTCTCGGCATGACCGTACAATTTGTATATTGAGATTTCAGCAGGAGATTAAATTCGTGGGTTGATGATTTATGCTCGGAGATTGCGAGCCATCCTGCTGAGTAATTACGTAAATCTACTTATATATGGTACTTTATGGGTTGCAATTTTCGCGATTTCTGGTGTTTATCCCTCGCTTCTCTTTCCCTCCCACTCTATCTGTCTGTCTGTCCCTCTTGAGCCCTTCTCTTTCCACTTCTCTTCGGTACTACATGGAAATTTGGTAACTATCAGAACATTGCGTTATAGTTAGTGCCTCCTAACTTTCTCATTCGTGGCTTCAAACGTGCTCGTTGACTATCCAGAGTCACGAGCTTAACTATATACGTTTGTGTAAGCCTGACCACAAAGTGCGAGGCTATCCCAGCATGAATCCTCCAATGTTGGCCACGGTTGGGGTACACACAAGCGAACAATTCCGTCACGGTATGAAGAACGTACTACGACTACTCTCTGATTAAGGGGTTTGTACGAGCCTGAAATTTAAAAAAGTACAACTTTTCCCACCCTTAACTTTATAGCCTAGGTCTTGGCATCAATTTCCGGCGAATTTTTTCTCGAAATTCCCTAAATTGACCAAGTTATTGGATAATTGAGGGCCTACATCTACCGAGAGGCCCGAAAACATGGTTGAATTCCGATTTTTTCGGGAAAACGGGTCGTGGAAAAGAAATGCATTTTTGGCGGTTTGCGACTTTTGGCGGTGGACAATCTCCAGCTTAAACGGTCCATCGGAAATCCAAAAACCAAACGGGTTATTTAAGTTAACACTAAATACGAGTCGTTGACGATCGTCGATTTTTTAAATGATTTTTTTAAATAACGTGGCGACGAACTGACACTTGGGAATACAAAATCTATGAAAAAAGTCGTCGTTTTACGTAACTATTAAAAAATGACGATTGATTTTTTAAAGTGAGATCGTCAACGACCTTTAAATGTTTCTCATTATATCTCCTGAAAATTTGGAAATAATCCATCGAGTGGTTTTCGAGATATCATGTCCACCGACTTTGAAAACAGTGTCTCGAGAAAAACGCGATTGAAGGTTAGAGTATGGTGATCCGACCGCTCGCCCGACCAACTGTTGAAAGCTGTAGTTCATTCAATTTTAGGAATATGTCAATGACATTTTTAGGAAATATCGCTAAAAGGTGGTTCTATCGAATGAAAACACTTTTGGAAAATACATTTTTTTCCCACCTAGGTCGAAGTAGCCCGATAGTTATACACCGATTGGCCATGCATCAAGCTCTTGCCACGCAATGCTCTTTGTTTAAACAATAATAACGTCATTGTTGACCAATATTTTTCAATGAAAAAAATTCCAAACCTCGCCAGACTATGTATTAATATTGTGTAAAAAGCCGACCTCGTTAATCCCAGTACTCTCATCAGAATAAAAATTGAAAATCGTCCCGTTTTTTGGGCCCTAAGCTTCTGCATACCCGTTAATCGGGCGCAAAAAGCTTGGTAACATAAACGTTCTTCAATACTCAGAGCTGGTCGACTTCATAATTTACCAGTTGATCAGTTTCGCCATGCGAATACCGGAAGGAGAAGAAACCACAAGTGGCAATTACCCTCTTGTCTTTTTCACCCCCGATATTTATGTGTGTCTCTGGACACCTGGCGAATCATACAATGTAGCATAAAGTAGCCCTAAACACGTATAGGCATCCTAGATCCCTGTTTCTGGGATCGAGTTCACTCTACCGAAGAATTGAATACCGATAACCAGAAGGCTACAAGAGTGTAGCCGAGGTCTGCGCTCTCGCGGACAAGACCATACCCGCTATCAAATATAGTCTAAGTTTTACCACAACCGATTGTGGGAAAAGAAACTAGGTGGGCAAGGCAGGAGTGGCTTGATATTCAAGTTCTAACGAGTTCGCGTCACCCCTCCAAGTGGTGGTTCTCTGAGCGCACCGAAAGTCGATTGGCCATGCATCCCAACTCCGGAGCACTGTCATTCTCGTTCGCCGGGCTACAAATTCGCAAATAGGTAATTTAGTAATAGGATCTTGGCCAAATGCCAGCAGGCCCGATTGCATGTGGCGTACATAGTGGGTGTATGCGCGCGCGCGCGCGCGCGCACACACACACACACACACACACACACACACACACACACACACACACACACACACACACACACACACACACACACACACACACACACACACACACACACACACACACACACACACACACACACACACACACACACACACACACACACACACACACACACACACACACACACACACACACACACACACACACACACACACACACACACACACACACACACACACACACACACACACACACACACACACACACACACACACACACACACACACACACACACACACACACACACACACACACACACACACACACACACACACACACACACACACACACACACACACACACACACACACACACACACACACACACACACACACACACACACACACACACACACACACACACACACACACACACACACACACACACACACACACACACACACACACACACACACACACACACACACACACACACCCTATATTATATACAAGGTGATACAGAAAATGGGATTACGGCTATGTGTGCAGCGATCACATGGTGGTTGCCGGTCTAGTACTCTCGAAGGTCGCCTCGCACGTTCATTAGATCGTCCCACAACCGCACGTACGCTTCCGTTGGGGTGCCTATTTATATTGATTTTAGGGTCTGCGCAATTATATTCTTCATCGTAACGATATCAAGATCGCAATTTACGGTTCGTGACGTTTTTCATATTACTCTCAGCCAGAAACGCAGGGTGCAGTTCAGCGAGATGACATAGAGAACTGCGGAAGGATACGAGTACGCTGCTTCGGGAACACGCATTTTGGAAAGATAGGTATTCTCGTAATTTGCACTTTTTCTTCGCGATTCTTCTCATAGCGGACTCAAACTTATCGTGGTAGAGAAACCAATGTGTCCTAAGTTATATTTATCGAACGCATTACTTCTCACGATTTGCAGGCGGCCAAGAAAACGAAATTAATGAAACCTTCTGCCAAGTGGAACTGGATCAACATTTTTGGGGCTAATGACTGTTTGCGCCTGACGCACCTGTAATCTCACGACGAACATCACTTTGGTGTCCGCCGCCGGTTTTGTTGAAACTCAAGTATATGGTAGAGCATTGTAAAGTATTGGATTCGCGTTTTATTGTAGTGAGGGAAAAATGGTTTTCAGGGGTGCATGCACCCCTTTGAGTGAAGCATGTCACGGGCTGATTTTGCAGTTTCACCTGCATGCAGTCTACCGATTGTAGTGAAACGGAAGATTTACCCTACGTAATTGTGGGCTTTGGGATGAAACATTTTCAATCTTATAGGCTCCACAATTGTGGTAAGAGTTTAGTAGAAGTTTTTTTGCTCTTTTTGCCACTTTTCCAGAATCGCCAAAATCCCGAAATTTCAAACGAAAGTAGCGTCGGTCCTAATCGACAGACATAAACATGTTGGAGGGGCTTGAAACGGATTTTGGAAGAGCTGGAATGCTGCTCGATTCATCCCAATATCTCAAGCGGTTCTCCCGGAAAGTGCACTTGAAAAATTATCGCAGAGGCAAAGGGGTATGGAGAAATTTTCAATAATCCATGGTCCGACTCTGAAATTCTGCCAAAACTCGGGATATTATCGCTGCTCGGCACATCAAGCAGCAGTTTTTAGAGCAGAGGATTACGAAGAGAATGCGCGCAGAGTGAACTTTTATATCGAAAGGGAAAATAATTGAGCGGTGAATGAGGGAAGACACTTTTCTACGGAGTGGGTAAAAAAAAAGGATTTTTAATTTTTTTCTTACAAGTTCCTTTCCACGTATATTTACCCCCTGAATATAAATTCACGAAAACACATTTTTCGTGTTTAGCCGGCATGGCTTCCAACTTTCAACAAAGATTCTGCGATATTCGTAATCGGCAGAAAATTTCCCATAGGAAAAACCCGTAAAATACTGTAAAAGACGAAACATTTTTTTTACCATCTTAGCTACTTTGTCAAAATCACCAAAATACAGAAATTTCAAGAAACCGTAGTGGCCGTCCTATTTAACATGCGGGAACTTACTAGGAGTTTGCCAAGAAGGGTTTTGGTAGACTTAGGGAATGCCACTTGATGCATCCAGATATCTCGATTAGTTTTTTTTTCCAAAAAGTGCAGTTGAGAAATTGCCGAAAAGAGGCGAGTATGGAAAAATTCGTGAAAATCGACGATCCGACTTTAAAACCTTACCATAAATGGAAAAATAATAGGAGCTCGTTGGATCAAATGGCATTTTCAAATGGATGCGATTATGAAAAAAAATTGCAGAGAGCGAAGTTTCAAATCGAACCAGGAAAAAAATATAGGATTGTCAGTAAAGGCAGCAATTTTGGCCAAAGCGAAAGAAAAAAAATTGGTTAAATTTTCACTTCCCGACGCCGACGTTCGGATTCGTCGCACGAGCGCAACCTAGCGGCTATCTAGGTCCTGCGAAGGACCATCCAAGGACCCTTTGGAACGTGCAGTACTTCGCTGTTCGTAATGAGAGAGACCGGGTCGTCGGCTCTCACGTGCTTGTCTCGCGCAATTTATTGTTTGCAATTCGTTATTATAGTACAATTGTGATCTGTTCAACTGTCAATTCGGAATATTGTCGAAGGTACCCAGTTGAGGGAGTTGTGTGACAAAGTAGTTCACGCTAAATAAGGCTTGTTCTTCTGTTGGGATGACTTCGGTTCGTCCGGAACATCCGCAAATTTCGACATCCTTGCAAATTTTTCTTTTGGGGTAATCCAATCGAATCCCCACCCCCTTCAGCAATCAACCAAGTCCGATTATTGATCAAACCAAGCTAAATCTGTTTAGTAAAATTGACTTGTTTTCTAGAACTAATTGGCGCCGAATTGCAGTAAAGAAATTGTAAAACAAAGAGCCCCGCCAGCCACTGACCCCGGCCGGGGCAGGTGTAGGCTTCTTAATAAGCATGGGAAACCTTCTTTAAAAAAAGTCGATCTCAATATGTTTATATCGATTAATTTTTATACCTCGAATAAGAATTCTCCCCTCATTTTTCCCGATACCCTCAATTTTCGTGGAAAATCTTCGAAAGTTTAGGCAATGTGGTTTACCAACTTAAGGCTGCTACCCGGAAAAAAATGCAAAAATACGTCAACTTTAATGTCATCTTCCTTTCACGGTGTTACCCGTTCGTTCAATTAAATGCACCCCGTTTGAATGTGGAGTGTCAGGAAGAAAAACAAAGAGGTGGTTCACCCTTCATTTTTTATTTTTTCAATGTACCCATCGTGGATTTTTGATCGTTTCGCATTAGTAGAATTTTCGTTTTTGTTTCACCGAAATTGCTAGCGTTAAACTGCTTGCGGGTGGAATTGCAAAATCAGCCCTTGACATGCTTCACTCTGACAAGAAGAGGTTGCGAGGTCGATCTCTCCAATTTCGATGAAATTTAACATGCTTGTAGAATGTGTAAAAATAGGCGACACGTATTTTTTTTATATCTGCGGAACCCGATTTTTAAGGGGTGAAACGCAGCCTCGAAAATAGGGGTGTTTTTCGTTTTTCGTCGATAGCGTTATCGATCTCAAGTCTAATGTATAGTACACGAAAAAATAAATATTGTCGCATTTTGATTTTTTTTTCATATCTTATGCCGTTAAAACATTATTGACGAAGAACGAAAAACACCCCAATTTTCGAGGGTGCGTCTTAACCCTTAAGTATCGGGTTTCGCAGATATAAAAAAATACGTGTCGCCTATTTTTACCCATTTTACAAGCATGCCAAATTTCATCGAAATCGGAGAGATCGACCTCGCAACCTTTCCTTGTAAGAGATGGCTCAACCCTTGAAACCGTTTTTCCATCGATAAAAAAATACGTATCCAATAGTTGTTAAGGTAGGACCTTTCGCGGAGGGCCGTATTTTGTGGGGGCATGAAGGAGGCCCTTCTGGATCATTGGTTAAATTACAGTGGCGCTTAATAAAAATTAGTCACAATCAATTATCATACGCAACGAGAAACCGGAATAAAGAATTTCACGCAACTTACAAGGAACATCCCTCAGGTGACACCCTTTGATTTTGTTGAAATTTGGGTATGTTATAAAGCACCGAAATGTAAGCGATACGTGTTTTTTTATCGACGGAAAAACGGTTTTAAGGGGTGAAACCACCCCTTAATATAGGGGTGGTTCACCCCTTAATTTTTTTGTAATCTCACTATAGTGGATTTTTCATTGCTTCGGATTAGAAAAATTTTCGTTTTTGTTTCACTAAAATCGGTGGACTCCTTGTGTGTGAAACTGCTGTATCACCCCTAGAGCTGCCTTTTTTCGAGGGGTGATTTCACCCTTTAAAACCGTTTTTCCGCCGATAAAAAAAATACGTATCGCTTACTTGTCGGTGCTGAGGGATGTTCTTTGTTAGTAGATTTCTACATTTTTACATTTTCTTTGAAAAATTGCGGCCACGCCAATTCTGCTAGTCACATTTTTCTAACTTTTATTATTAATATTTTCTTCAAACATTCGGTGACCGCCTGCTTTTATCGTCGTTACGGAATCTTTATATTTTTTACACGCATCAGCAGTTTGTGTTAGGCACCTAGGGTTATTTAGTGTATAAATTATTAGATAGAAATGTGGCCAGCGTGTCGTCTCGTCAAAGGGCCGAATAAATTTTCGTTAAAAGTTCGGTAACATGGTTTTCAATGTTACCAGTATACTGGGATTTATTTTAACTTGATTATAGACGAAGATCCGTTAATTGTTAAATATTCGGGTTCGTAAAAGAAAAGCTTTAATGCCCTGCCAAATGCATCAGTATCAACAAAACCGAAGGCGGGCACCAAAAGTGATGTTCATTGTTAGTGGGAAAAGTACTTTGCGAAATATTGCCAACGGTAGTGCTATTAAATAATTGGATCGAAGTAGGGTCACCTCCCTCAACTTCGTCCCTGAATTAGATTAAAGAGACGTAACGAGGACGTTAAAAAAATGGTACGACTGCAGGACGACGAGGCCTCGAAGCAGCCGCCAGGTACTCCACAGTTGGTGTAACAAAAGGGAGGTTATATACGCGACGTGTAATTACTCGCTCGGATTAAGAAATGATTCCGAGGAGGCCACGAAGTGGCCGAGCTAACACATTCGGTTCATACCTGTATCGTGAGGTAATTTCCGTCGTAACCTCAAAGGCACCCCTCTTTATGCACGACCTCCCGGAAGGATATCGGCATGAATATTCATTCGTGTACTTGCATATCACGTTACGTACGTAATCTCTCGCAGAGTGCATAGAGAAAAGTACGCCCGAGCAGCCTGCTGCGTGATATGGCTCGTGTTGTAGATGTTTCTACGGAAGGAAAGCCGGAATACAACTCTTCAGGAAGTTCTATATATATCCGCGTACATGAATTCTCCTATACCATTGTGGCCCCTAAAGGGCTGTTACGTGGCAATCTATACAAGACCTTGGTTCCAGTTTGCTCATTTTTTGCCCATCTTAGGGGGCCCAGAAAATGGCCAAATTTCCATTTTTTTTTTGGAAACAGTTGCTGAAAAAGAAAGGCATTTACTTTAACACAAGAGTACATATTGAAAGCCTTAAAAAATCAGCAAAAAAAAACAGAAAACCCACAAAAACATGGCGGCCGTCAGATGATGAAAGTGTTTTCGCGACGTTTGGCGGTGGACACTCTCCAGCTTAAACGGTCCATCGGAAATTAAACAACCAAACGGGAAATTCAAGTTAACAATAAATACGAGTCGTTGACGATCGTCGATTTTTAAAATCATTTTTTTTGCAAAGTGGCTACGGATCGAATCTCGAGCAAACATAATCTATCAAAAAAAGTCGTAATTTTTACCTAACTTTTAGAGAATGAAGATTGATTTTCAACAAATGAGATCGTCAACGACCTTTAAGAGGTTACCCCCACTTGCGATTTTGAAAAAATCGATTTTTTTTATTGCATTTTTTTTGAAGTATAAGTATCCGGGCCCATACTTCTGTATGGGCCCGGAATAGATGACTATGTAAGTTTACAAAAAAAAATATTTTCTTCGTGTAAACTGAAATTGAAACTTTAAGCGCGTTTTTCTCAAAATGGCATTTCTGAAGTCGGTGACCAAGATTACTCGAACACTAATGAACCGATCTTCTTGAAATTTTGCAGGCTTATTTAATACATAAAAATGTAGTCTTTAATCGTTCGATTTTTTTTTCGAAAAAAACAGCCGTTTTTTTTCGTTAAAATCGAACCATTAACTTTGACTGTCCGCCATTTTGTGAAAAATGAATATTTTTTAAAATCCTTCGATTAAAGACTAGTTTATACTTATATTTGACTAAATCCATCCGCATTTTTTTTTCAGATGATCCACTTCGCTGCAATGTTGGTCACCGCAAACCGTGTATATAAAAATATTATTTCATTAACGGCCATTTGCCACTAAACAATGTAATATTTTTAAATAAAAAAATTACTGACAATTCTTCAAGATGTGTTCTTTAAGATGGTATATTGATCGATTTAAAAAGTTTTGTAGTTTTCTTTAAAAAAAATCATGAAAAAGGCCTTTTTTGCGCTACAAGTGGGGGTAACGCCTTAAATAGTCTTCCTCGTATCTCATGTAAATTTGGAAACAATCCATCAAGTGGGTCTCGAGATATCAAGTCCACCGACTTTGAAAAGAGCATCATCTGTCGGCGACCATACTTTTGTTGTTTTTATCAATGTTTTGGTGATTTTTTAAGCCTCTCAATATATGTATCTCTTTTTTTAAAAAGCGATTTATTTTCACCAACCGCTTCCCAGAAAAAAATCGGAATTTGGCAATTATTTTTGGGCCTCTAGTTAGATGTAGCCCCAAAGACTTTCTTCATCGTGAAATATAATACGAGAAAAGTCTTCTTATCATGAATACTATAAGCTCCAATAAAATACGATTTTTTCGTATTATATTGAAAAAATAGAACCGAGCCTCCGGATTTTGTGAGTTGTTAGATATTCTGCACATTGAATATTCTTCGTCGTAAAAAGTAAGGACTCCAATCGAATGGACAAGATGTTGGACGACTTATAGTGGAATACCCCATTATGGTTTATAACGAGACCGTGATGCCTCCTGAAGACTTGACATATATAGATATTTATATCGGTATATATTCTACGAGCTATATATGTTTAGTATAGGAGGTGCAATCCCCAGCCGCTAAAGTTTTCCAGGACTGAAACGAGCGAGAGTGAATGCAAATTCGTTATGCGTCGCTTGATCCAAACATTCGCCTCACTATAGCACACACACACACACACACATACACGCAAATGCATTTAAATACGTATATCACGCACGGTGTACACATGAGACGAGCATTTTCCCATTCAGCCTCGCAATACCAGCGGATTTTATTGTTTTCAATTCAGAGAATATATGATATTGTGCTTGGTTTTCGTACTTTAACACTCGCCCGAGGAAGTAGGGATGTGAATTTTTTTACCCTTTCGTGCGATAACAGTTTTCTTTTAGAGCGCCTTCAACCGACCGAATAAAAACACGATATTTCACGCGGTGAAACCATTGTATACCAATTGGCAGTTTCATTAAGGCCTTGTATACCTTTGAAATAAAAAAATGTATCGTTGTTTTTTTGTTGGCTTAAGGGAGTGTAATATTTTCGAAAAATCGTTTTTTTAGAAACAATTTTAAAAAATCCTTTGAACCTTAAAAAAATGCATATTTGTTTATAGCTGAAAAAGCAGTTTTAAAGTGGTTTTCGAGTTATTTTTGAGGGGAGTCTACCGAGCACTGAAAAGGGCCTCCGGCGGTGCCACGCCGATAAACGCAGTACCAGGTACACAAAATACCGTCCAAAAATTTGATCCTGAAGTAAAAACCGTTCCCAACGAGGATCACGTAACCCATCGACTCAAGAAATTCACTTGTGCATTTGTTTCCTTGCGGGTACCGAAAAATTCAAACACGTTTTTCTCAAAACTATGTTTTTGAAATTGGCACGCGACAGAACTCGAACAATTTTCGTCCAATCGACTTGAAATTCTTACTGTAGGTTCTTAGATTGCTTTAACAGTCAAGAACGAGCGCTTTTTTCGATTAATTGGAAATCGTAAAAAAAAAATCACTTTTTATATGAAAATTATGGTCGAAAAAACTAACGTTTTTTTTCAAACTCGTCGCTATTTTTTCGTTTTCATTATTTTTATTTTTCCCCCGTACTTGTCTGCTAAAACTCATGTAATGAACGAAAATATTTCACTCTTAGTTTCAGGATAAAATTTCCGACAGTTCTTCTTCGTGCCGCGGAGAGGGTTTGCTGAAAACCAGTAGTGTTATAGCGACTCGTGCGCCGCCATTTTGTACTCTTTTGACAAAACAAATTTTTTGAACATACTTCTATATATACCTAATAAATCCTAAAAGTTCTGTCAACCATGTATTTTATTCTTCTCTTTAAAAAAATGTCCAAAGAAAAAGGTCGAAAATGGGCAGTTACAGAGGTGGACTCCCTTCAGGGGTCTTCTCACTTTAAATGCTAAAAAAATCTATTTTCCTGAACTTTTTTGATTGGTTTATATTATAGATATTGACAGAAAAGTAGTTACACTTAATAAATACACATTCGAAATACATTTAAAAAAATCTTTTTTATGTATTTATATATCTCAAACAAACTTTGAACGCGTTTTTCTCGAAACAACGTTTTTCGACGGCTTGTTGATAAAATCTTTGAAACTACTGAACCGATCCTTATGAAATTTTAACCGCATATTCTTCACAACTCTAGCTTTAGCGCATAGCAAGGATTTTTTTAAATATTTTGATATTTACTATTTTTTTGCCATAAACGGTGAAAAAACACGTGTTTTGTTTTTTTCGAAAAATGTCCGCCATTTTGTTATTTATGCATATATCAAAAGTCGTATGATTTGGGCTACAGCCATTTACATACTGAATCTAAAACCGTTTGATTTTTTTGTTTCGGATGACCCATCTCCGAGATTTCATGAACAGTGCAGACCTACAATTTTTTTAGGACATTTCTTTAACTACCTTTTTCGTCTATAAATAATGACTTACATAAATTAATATTTTTTTTAATGTATTCCGAAAGTGTATTCGTTAAGTGTAACAACTTTTATGTCCATATCTATAATATAAAACTATCAAAAAAAAATCATGGAAACAGGCTTTTTTTGCCGTCCAAAGTGAGAAGACCACTTAAAAGGTGTATAAATATTCCAAGAATGATATCGTTGATAGGTACTAAATCCCAAAAACGATATAGTCCGAAGAAAAATGGTTTAAGAACTAGAAACACGTTTTTCTTCAATACATGTTTTCAAAATCGGGCGTGCTCATCGCTCCTACAATTTTCAACTGATTAACTATAAATTTCACTATTAGCTTCTTATATAGATTTTCTAGCGAAGTACACGCGATCATTACGATCGATTAAAAATTACGGTTTTTGGAAACAAGTTACGGCCGTTTTTTTAGTCGAAAATGCGATTTTTTTTCAAAATTATGCCAAATTAGCAAAAATCAATATGTTGTAATAATCGTGTATACTTCGCTAGGAAAACTCATGTAGGTTACGAAAAAAATTCATTTTTGTCCTAGGTCCTCATGTGCGTCTCCAACGAGTCCGCCCGTAGAGGGTCTAAACAAGGCGTTCTCTTTCTACCGGCCACTGGGCCGCTATTTTGTATTTTTTTGGAAAATAAAAAAATTATTTGAGTACCTACATATGTGTAAAATAAACCCTCCAAACCTCATTTCGATTGCTTCATTAGTATTTACAAAAAAATCCCGATGAACCCTTCTTTTCCGACCACCCGAAGGTATAAAAGGCCTTAAGGCCTTAGGCTACAGTAACGGGTATAAAATCACGTGCGAATTTAACAATTTATTTTCGTATGAAAAAGTAATTCACCCATAAAATCAATTACACATCTATTTAGTATGAATATCAAACTGTTAGAAAATATGTATATTTTTTTTTCGATGTATAAAATGGCCGACTACTAATATTTTCTTTAAAATTTTTAAATTTGAAGTAAATCGAGTGACAATTGTTGGAGTTATTTGTCATGCCAATTGGAAAAAAGGTTTTTCGAAAGTTTCGAGTAGTCGGCCATTTTGAACATCGAAAAAAATTCTAACAGCTTGATATTCATACTAAATAGATGTGTAATTAATTTTATGAGTGAATCACTTTTTCATACGAAAATAAATTGTTAAATTCGCACATGATTTTATACCCGTTACTGTGGCCTAAGGCCTTAATGAATTAGAATTTCCGGCAAAGCTAAAATCTCCTAATAAGAAAACCATCACAAGAGTTCAGACCGGAACTGGGCAAAAAAATCAACAAAATTAAAGAGTTTTAGTACTTCGATTGATGAACATCAGGGGTTGAAAAACATTTGCGATTCGATTACTATATTATATTTCTTATGACGCATTTGTCTTTAATTCGACCAGTATTTTCTTGTAACGAAGAAGACTCCAAGAAAAATACTTCATCCAATGCAGTACTTGTTGCACGCTCGCTCCGTGTATCTCCGACGGTTCTAATTATATCGGCGGGGACTCGCGATTGCTCCGACCCTTGAGAATACAAACTCTACAGTACGAGTGTAAACATACAAGGCCCTACACCTTGTCTCGGGGGTCGAGGCCTTGTTAGTTTGTCGTCGAATTGTCTTATGAATGCTTGATGAAGTTACTTGAGTCAGTCCAGGACTCCGCGTATACCGGGCTTCGGGCTAATAGAATCTTTGTTGGCTTGTTTCGTCTTTTGTCACTTGGGACACAAATGTTATGTTACTTGAAGCGCGAGCAACCAGTTGAACCTTGCAATTGTCAGGTGTAAAAAAACATATAAAAGGAATTGAGTAGGGTACTTTCAGAGAAGTTGGCCATAAGGGAGAGATGACCAATCGAAATGTTTCATAGAACCGCGCACTAGATTTCACCTGTTACTTAAGGGGTTACCCCCACTTGCGATTTTGAAACAATCGATTTTTTTATTGCATTTTTTTGAAGTGCAATTTGAAGTGCAGTTTTTCTTGATGCCCGGAATAGATGACGCTATGTAAGTTTACAAAAAAAATATTTTCTTCTTGTAAACTGAAATTGAAACTTTAAACGCGTTTTTCTCAAAATGGCATTTCTGAAGTCGGTGACCAAGGTTACTCGAACACTAATGAACCGATCTTCTTGAAATTTTGCAGGCTTATTTAATACATAAAAATGTAGTCTTTAATCGTTCGATTTTTTTTTCGAGAAAAATGGCCGTTTTATAGCCAAAAAACGGCCGTTTTTTTCGTTAAAATCGAACCATTAACTTTGACTGTCCACTATTTTGTGAAAAATGAATATTTTTTAAAATCCTTCGATTAAAGACTAGTTTATACTTATATTTGACTAAATCCATCCGCATTTTTTTTCAGATGATCCACTTCGCCGCAATGTTGGTCACCGCAAACCGTGTATATAAAAACATTATTTCATTGACGGCCATTTGCCACTAAACAATGTAATATTTTTCAATAAAAAAATTACTGAAAGTTCTTCAAGATGTGTTCTTTAAGATGGTATATTGATCGATTAAAAAAGTTTTGTAGTTTTCTTTAAAAAAATTCATGAAAAAAGCCTTTTTTTGCGCTACAAGTGGGGGTAACGCCTTAATTCGCTTTGCGTCGTGCGCAGGTGTAAGTGTACGAGCAAAAGTTTAGCAAAAAAGTGTTAAGTAATATCCTTTTTGATTATTCTGTCTACTGCTAAATCTTTTTGAACGTTTCATGTTTTACATTGTGGTGATGTTATTTTGTAAAAATAATGGTTACTTTTGTATTTCTTGAATAGTTCACGAACAGTGCTTTGTTATAACCTCAAGATTTCGCATGTATTGTTTTTACTTGTTTACATTTTAGATGTGGCCATCTCTCCCGGGAGATTAGGAAAGATGGCCACGTACAGTCGGTGTATGATGGCCATAGTATTAGTTGTAATGTGTTCGAGTAATTCATTTGTTCTACATTTGTTTTAGATGCCTAAAAAGTACAAGAAAAAAGCAATTGCTGTACGAGGGAACTGGACTCAAGAATCATTAGATGCAGCTATTAGTGCTGTGAAAAATGATGAATTGTCGGTTCGTGCGGCCCCTAGGACCTACGAAATACCTCGGAAGACCTTAGAAAGACGGTATAAGAACAATGACAAAAAGGTTGCGGAGAAAATTATTGTGAAACTCGTCTCATCGAAGACTGGCTTCAGTGGACAGTGTGCCAACTTTGGGTACACAAAAATTACACTGATATCGAATATATGTGTTCTAGATGTAGCCAAAAGAAAAAAAAATGAATCAAAACATGAAACCAAAGAAAAACCGAGAGCAGATTGCT
The DNA here is from genome assembly GCA_944452715.1 of Ophion slaviceki. Lineage (NCBI taxonomy): Eukaryota > Metazoa > Arthropoda > Insecta > Hymenoptera > Ichneumonidae > Ophion > Ophion slaviceki. The sequence goes on along the minus strand of OX101786.1, from coordinate 33,479,640 downwards.
GGATAACTGGCCATCTCACCTCTACTCCTATGGCCATCGCACTCGGATACTCCGGAAAAGATAGCCAATCATGATTTTTTAAAAATAGTAATTTTAAGGTTGATCTGGTAGGAGTTTGTTTTAATTTCGTAAATTATCTTAAAGTTAAATGCTCAAAGTTTAATTACAAATGAAGATAAGTTAAGGCGCTCCTCTAGTTTCTCGGGTCGAAAAAATCGATTTTTTTCATAAATCACATCTACAGCATGTGTAGAAAATGTGTGCCAAAGGATTTTTCGATATTCGAAGTGGTTCACAAGTTACGGCCCTGGAACGGAGCAGGTATACTTTCAAACGCGTTTTTCTCGAAACACCATTTTTCGAAACGGTGACGATATTTCAGAAACTACTGCACCGATCTTGTTCAAATTTATACAGCATCTTTAATATGTTATAAGCCAGCGATTGAACTAGGATTATCATGATTGCTTCGATAGTTTTTTTTGTACGAGCGAAAAACTTAAGAAAAAATGAGTAAAAAATAGAAAGTAATTTTCAAAAGTGTATAAAAAAGTCAATTTTTGTAATTTAGAATTCACTCTAGTTCAATCGCTAGTCTTAAATATGAAGATTAAAATGCCGTTTGGTTTTTTGATTTCAGATAAGCAGAACAGCCGCAATCTTGGTCACCGTCAAGCACCTCTTTTACTTGATGTCTTTCTGTCGGCCACTATAACTTTTATTCTATTATATATTTTGACTTCAAAAAATTTGTAAAGCTTATTTAAATGTTAATAAAGATTATGCAAAAACAATGAGATTGATTATTTCGATGCTTTGCCCGTAAAAAATTATTGAAAAAGCCGTAAAAAAACAGCCGAGAAACTAGAGGACCGCGTTAAGAAACGTCTTCACTTTTATTTTTACGGATCTTTGAAAAACACTGTACTTTCAAATTAATTCGAATTTTTCGAACATTCCATTGGAAAACGAATCACGAGAGTTCGATATATTGAGTTGCTGCTTTTGATGCATTAATGCATTTACAGATTGATCGCTCGATATATCAATCATTCAATTGATATTTATATGTAATCAATTAACTTTACATCAACAACCCACCCTCCCCGTCATTTATCATACATAAATCCATACTTCATATACGGAAGGTCGAGTCGTGGTCGTCCTTTAACTCGCTCTCGTTATTAGCGAGGCATGCAGAGCCACGGCAGTACGGAAAGCGACCTTATTATGAGGAAATTTGAAAGCCTCCCGTGCCAAGATCGAATCGCGTCAATTCAACAGAAATATAGGTCTCTCTGGTTGTATTAATAAGGGAAGTAGAAGTGGCACGTTGAAGGGTAGGTATAGACGGGGGGAAGTGTAGGTGCAGCTTGTGTTGACACAGATGCATATAAGCATATTGGCCGTTCCTGGGGCTCGTTAAGCCAGTGACTATTCAAGCATCACGATTAATCGATCAATTCGTCATCTGACTATGCGAATTCATAATCTGTAGCAATTGATGTTTTATGTGCTGTTATTGTTACTCGCGCTCCTGCGTATATCAATCCCTATGACGCCGGGACCAAACGCCGAGCGAACAAAATATCGACTTTGTCATACATGGAAATAACAGGCGTACACTGAAAAAAATTACTTGGGCCGACAAATCCATTATTGGGGGATGCAAATGAATGATTTATTGGAAAAAAATGGAAAATTAGGGTATTTTTGGCAATTATGTTTTTTGTCGACCTAAAAAACACTTAGAATCATCAAATGATGTAGTGTATCATCTTATTATTTAGGTTACCACCTGTGTATGAACAATTCCGTTGATGCAAGCGATCTTTTTTCCCTGTAGCCTAGCCTTCGTTCTGCTGAAGCAAAGAGCAATGAAATATGATAAATTTGTAGACTCCATAATAATTACACATTTTCCTTTCGGGATGCACAGATCGAGAGTACCCCGAGTCGAAATTTAGACCCTCCTTTGAACGCTCGAGAACCTATTTCCTTTGTAACGCACAGACCGCCGCCCTCCTTTGACTCCCCTTGAACCTATATGGAGAAATTTGCACCGTTGGCGACCCTCCTTTAGCCCTACTGAACCTTCTATTCAACCTCCTGAGCCTCCTTTAGGCCTATGGGCTCGGCTTGCGTGAACCTACACAACCTCGTTTTGGCCTAAAGTCCTATCTGTACCCTACAGAACCTCCTTTGAATCCAAAGCAGAAGGAAAATGAAAGATTGGATCCAAAGGAGGTTCTGTAGGGTCAAGCTATATCTGAAAAATAAATTATATGTGTGAATTAAAAATATGATGTTTGATTATTTATTATAAGATTGATTTATTAATTCGAAACATATACATACATTGTCACAACTATAAATTATTTCGTGTAACTTAAAAAAACGTGTATTTAAAAAAACTTCACTAAAAATATAGTTTGAAATATAACTTGAATCTTACTTGATAATGCTTGATAAGCGAATGAACACTTTAAAACGTTTGTTTTTAGGTTAAAATTATTTCGGAACACAGTGCACTCTGCCGAAGCGCTGTAGACGTCATGAGTTGTAAGCGTAGGGGCCTGTCCCGCTTGGGGGGAAACGATTCCCCTCCATTCCCCCTCTTCGTGCACATTCGAATGTGCGCAATAGCTCTGCAGCTCACAACTCGGTCTCTGCGGCCTCTCTCAGTGGCGAAGAGAGGGCGCTTCGTAGTGTTGTGATCACGTGATCGGCTTTGTGTTGAGTCTTTGTCTTCTCTGTTTATGATAGTGCGCAGTGCATATTTATATTTTATTTCATTATTTATGACATCGTGGAATAAACTAAATACTGTACCTCGAATAAAATGACAACGAAAGTGAAAGGGCAATATGCCCTCGTGGTATATGAAGAATCGAAAAGAACGACAAAGAAAGGAACAAGTGCATCAAAATCAAAGGACACAGTAACACAATACGATGTTTTGGAATTGTCGTTAATTCCAAAAAACCACCGAGTTGAAGGTGATACAGCCCGGGTTACGTGGGTCGACAAAGTGACACAAAAACAATCGTGTCACTACGTACGAATAAAAAAAATCAGTCGTAAGTACACAACACTGTAGATGAATAAACAAAAACTTATACGATACATGGTTTTTATGATATTGCTATAAAATTGATTTTTGTGCAGACGATCGAGATGAGCTTTTGCGTTGTATTGTGGATGCTACAGGAGAAATAGCTCCCAAGGATCGGCAATGTTTTACAAACGAAGTTCATCAAGAAAAAAGAAAAATGCAACATCAGAAAAAAGCCGAAAAAAAGCACGTCACGAGGTTCAAAATACAGTTGAATCGACAATTGCTGAAGATTGTGGCCTCTGGTTAACCTCAAAACCGCCTTCGATTTCTCTCGACGATAAAACTTCACGTTCACTGCCCACGATGCCTCTCAGCGATGAAACTTTGCGTTCACAACCCACGATGCCTCTTAGTGATGAAACTTCATGTTCGTCATCTACAGAGAAACAATCTGTTTGTCCGACACCAATTTCAGAGTCTTCGGACTGTGAGGATATTCACGAAAGAGACGGTGCCAAATCAGCGACAGCCAGCAGATTTGATAACTTCTGGGCTACGATGAAGAATCTTGCTGCGGTTGGTAAGTTTCATCGCTGTCTATACTGCAGCATGGCAAATTGTAGAATTTTTCTTGCATTTGAATTTTAATTTCATGTTATGTATTAATTATGTTTCAATTATATTTCAGCTACGCCAGAAAATGTTCAATTTCTCTCCGCTGTAGTAGAAGCCTTGCAGAGCTCAACCAATTCCTCAGAGGATAACACCGAAGGCCACCGGAGACCATCGGAGAATACTTTAGACTACGGTGATAGAAATTCTGCATACAAGGTATGAGATTTTTTAAAAAATTTGTAAGTTGATATAGTGCTACTGTATTTAAACTTTCTTTCCAATTTATTATCTCAATTTTCCAGATTTCGATTTTTTTGCCTTTTTATAGTGTCACATCATTGTCAAAAATCATCTCACCTGAGTTTCAGTAAAAAATTCTATTTCTTGTTCAGATAAAAATCTTGAAAAATTAAACACATTGACGGTTTTGGTGAGATTGATTTTGAATAACAATTTGGCTGAAAAGTTATTAATTCATTGTTATCACAAGAAAATGATGGAAGTTACTTATTGTGCACTTTTTTTTAAAATATAAAACGAATTTATTGATTTCATTAGATGCATATGCATTAAAAAAAAATCACGTTTTTCGCTGTTCTCGTTTTTAGTTAATAAAAATTCAATACAAATTACCAAGGCAAAAAAATGAAATAATCGATTCGCAAACATGTACACGAGGAAAACAATGTACGCGATCGAAGTTTAATGCTTTCGTGTGTTATATTTTGGATTTCAGATTCCAGACTTTTACAGAACTGCCGGTGAAGACAAGGTAAACACGGAATTTTTGCTTATTAATTTGCCTGGGCTTGTTGCGTCAATACGGTATTATCAAGTTAAATTTATATTTCAGGTGCCTATTTTTCAAGGAATTAACTTATACTTCTTGAAAAGCGTAAAAAATACTATCGAGCGAAAATCCTGCGTCCTGAATAAAATCACACTACAACCGATAAAAAGCTGGCAACTGTTGATTCGAAATTGCCTAATTGAATTATATGGGCAGCATCTCAGCCAATTTTTGGCAAAGGGGTCGAAAGACGGAAGGCGCTCGGGAATTGACCTCGACCTCTACAGAGCTATGCTAAGTAAGTTTTCTGTAGGCGACGTGTGATTCTTTTGATCTGGGTCTGATATAAATTGTCTATCATAGAAAATATAATTTCATTTGGATTAAAAACATGCAATATCCTCGTCGTTTTGCAGTGTTTTTTTGTTTTTAGCTATTTCACTATGTTGTCACTGTTACTTCTCTACGATTAACCGTGTCTTTTTTCATTTTTCATTGTTCACACTGGTCCAGAGAATGGTACGGAGACCACATCGACGAGGCTGATTTTATTAATTTCATTAATAAGACCGCCTACAATAAAAGGAAGGCCATCAAACAGAAAAATACGGGGGCAACAAAACAATTCAATAAAGATGACAAACAAAAGAAAGAGGTGGGTCATCTTTCAAAGCTTCCAAAGAGCACCGAAAAACAAGAAACGCCAACGCCAACTGAGCCAACGAAGGAAGTTTTTGATAACGCTTCTCAAAAATCAACCGAGCCAAGGAAGGATGTTTCTGACAACGCTTCTCAAAAACCAACCGACCAACTGTCTGTTAAGAAATGCCACGATCCAGTACCGAATAACCAGCAACCGCAGTGCTACGAGCCATATCCTCCTTCGTACTTTCAAAATCCTTCCATCAATCATAATGTGCATCCATTTCAACCCCACGTAAATCCACAGGAACTTCAATATTATCAATATCCTCAATATTCTGAGTATTCCCCAGCATTTTCCGCAAATCCACACTCTTCCCAAACGGGGCAATACTTCGAGTATGGCCAAACAGGTGAAAATGGACGAACGGAATATGAAAAACTATAGTTTTAATACGTTTGTACTAAGTTATAGTACAAATATAGTATACGTTAGTAGTCCAGTAAAGTACGCTGGTACTACATTTGTTTGTGTGTTTTCAAGTTTATTTCATTATTATAAATAAATGATATATAGTTTATCTGAAAATATTTTTTAATTATAATTATCCCTTCTTTGGAATATCGGTGAACTGCGGATGGGAGAGAAGGGGGGGGGGAGCGGAGGGCAGCATATTGAAGTAGGCTTAAAGGAGGGTTAGTAGGGTCAGAAGAGGTTTAAAGGAGGGCTAGGAGGCTCTGCGAGCCACCGGTGAAAGGAGTCAAAGGAGAGTTAGTAGGGCGAAAGGAGGTTTAAAAGAGGGTCTGTAGGTTTGCGTAAGCATTAAATCAGGCTCACTAGGGTTTAAAGGAGGTTCAGATGAACCTACTAAACCTCCTTTGAGTGAAAAAGTCCAATTTCTGCCACTTTTGGAGGTTCAGTAGGTTCTGATATACATGTTTTAAAACATGTATATCAGAACCTACTGAAAGTCCAATTTCTACCACTTTTGGAGGTTCAGTAGGTTCTGATATACCTACCTAAAAAGTCCAATTTCTGCCACTTTTGGAGGTTCAGTAGGTTCTGATATACATGTTTTAAAACATGTATATCAGAACCTACTGAACCTCCAAAAGTGGCAGAAATTGGACTTTGGAGGTTCAGTAGGTTCTGATATACATGTTTTAAAACATGTATATCAGAACCTACTGAACCTCCAAAAGTGGCAGAAATTGGACTTTTTAGGTAGGTATATCAGAACCTACTGAACCTCCAAAAGTGGTAGAAATTGGACTTTCAGTAGGTTCTGATATACATGTTTTAAAACATGTATATCAGAACCTACTGAACCTCCAAAAGTGGCAGAAATTGGACTTTTTCACTCAAAGGAGGTTTAGTAGGTTCATCTGAACCTCCTTTAAACCCTAGTGAGCCTGATTTAATGCTTACGCAAACCTACAGACCCTCTTTTAAACCTCCTTTCGCCCTACTAACTCTCCTTTGACTCCTTTCACCGGTGGCTCGCAGAGCCTCCTAGCCCTCCTTTAAACCTCTTCTGACCCTACTAACCCTCCTTTAAGCCTACTTCAATATGCTGCCCTCCGCTCCCCCCCCCTTCTCTCCCATCCGCAGTTCACCGATATTCCAAAGAAGGGATAATTATAATTAAAAAATATTTTCAGATAAACTATATATCATTTATTTATAATAATGAAATAAACTTGAAAACACACAAACAAATGTAGTACCAGCGTACTTTACTGGACTACTAACGTATACTATATTTGTACTATAACTTAGTACAAACGTATTAAAACTATAGTTTTTCATATTCCGTTCGTCCATTTTCACCTGTTTGGCCATACTCGAAGTATTGCCCCGTTTGGGAAGAGTGTGGATTTGCGGAAAATGCTGGGGAATACTCAGAATATTGAGGATATTGATAATATTGAAGTTCCTGTGGATTTACGTGGGGTTGAAATGGATGCACATTATGATTGATGGAAGGATTTTGAAAGTACGAAGGAGGATATGGCTCGTAGCACTGCGGTTGCTGGTTATTCGGTACTGGATCGTGGCATTTCTTAACAGACAGTTGGTCCGTTGGTTTTTGAGAAGCGTTGTCAGAAACATCCTTCCTTGGCTCGGTTGATTTTTGAGAAGCGTTATCAAAAACTTCCTTCGTTGGCTCAGTTGGCGTTGGCGTTTCTTGTTTTTCGGTGCTCTTTGGAAGCTTTGAAAGATGACCCACCTCTTTCTTTTGTTTGTCATCTTTATTGAATTGTTTTGTTGCCCCCGTATTTTTCTGTTTGATGGCCTTCCTTTTATTGTAGGCGGTCTTATTAATGAAATTAATAAAATCAGCCTCGTCGATGTGGTCTCCGTACCATTCTCTGGACCAGTGTGAACAATGAAAAATGAAAAAAGACACGGTTAATCGTAGAGAAGTAACAGTGACAACATAGTGAAATAGCTAAAAACAAAAAAACACTGCAAAACGACGAGGATATTGCATGTTTTTAATCCAAATGAAATTATATTTTCTATGATAGACAATTTATATCAGACCCAGATCAAAAGAATCACACGTCGCCTACAGAAAACTTAGCATAGCTCTGTAGAGGTCGAGGTCAATTCCCGAGCGCCTTCCGTCTTTCGACCCCTTTGCCAAAAATTGACTGAGATGCTGCCCATATAATTCAATTAGGCAATTTCGAATCAACAGTTGCCAGCTTTTTATCGGTTGTAGTGTGATTTTATTCAGGACGCAGGATTTTCGCTCGATAGTATTTTTTACGCTTTTCAAAAAGTATAAGTTAATTCCTTGAAAAATAGGCACCTGAAATATAAATTTAACTTGATAATACCGTATTGACGCAACAAGCCCAGGCAAATTAATAAGCAAAAATTCCGTGTTTACCTTGTCTTCACCGGCAGTTCTGTAAAAGTCTGGAATCTGAAATCCAAAATATAACACACGAAAGCATTAAACTTCGATCGCGTACATTGTTTTCCTCGTGTACATGTTTGCGAATCGATTATTTCATTTTTTTCCCTTGGTAATTTGTATTGAATTTTTATTAACTAAAAACGAGAACAGCGAAAAACGTGATTTTTTTTTAATGCATATGCATCTAATGAAATCAATAAATTCGTTTTATATTTTTAAAAAAAGTGCACAATAAGTAACTTCCATCATTTTCTTGTGATAACAATGAATTAATAACTTTTCAGCCAAATTGTTATTCAAAATCAATCTCACCAAAACCGTCAATGTGTTTAATTTTTCAAGATTTTTATCTGAACAAGAAATAGAATTTTTTACTGAAACTCAGGTGAGATGATTTTTGACAATGATGTGACACTATAAAAAGGCAAAAAAATCGAAATCTGGAAAATTGAGATAATAAATTGGAAAGAAAGTTTAAATACAGTAGCACTATATCAACTTACAAATTTTTTAAAAAATCTCATACCTTGTATGCAGAATTTCTATCACCGTAGTCTAAAGTATTCTCCGATGGTCTCCGGTGGCCTTCGGTGTTATCCTCTGAGGAATTGGTTGAGCTCTGCAAGGCTTCTACTACAGCGGAGAGAAATTGAACATTTTCTGGCGTAGCTGAAATATAATTGAAACATAATTAATACATAACATGAAATTAAAATTCAAATGCAAGAAAAATTCTACAATTTGCCATGCTGCAGTATAGACAGCGATGAAACTTACCAACCGCAGCAAGATTCTTCATCGTAGCCCAGAAGTTATCAAATCTGCTGGCTGTCGCTGATTTGGCACCGTCTCTTTCGTGAATATCCTCACAGTCCGAAGACTCTGAAATTGGTGTCGGACAAACAGATTGTTTCCCTGTAGATGACGAACATGAAGTTTCATCACTAAGAGGCATCGTGGGTTGTGAACGCAAAGTTTCATCGCTGAGAGGCATCGTGGGCGGTGAACGTGAAGTTTTATCGTCGAGAGAAATCGAAGGCGGTTTTGAGGTTAACCAGAGGCCACAATCTTCAGCAATTGTCGATTCAACTGTATTTTGAACCTCGTGACGTGCTTTTTTTCGGCTTTTTTCTGATGTTGCATTTTTCTTTTTTCTTGATGAACTTCGTTTGTAAAACATTGCCGATCCTTGGGAGCTATTTCTCCTGTAGCATCCACAATACAACGCAAAAGCTCATCTCGATCGTCTGCACAAAAATCAATTTTATAGCAATATCATAAAAACCATGTATCGTATAAGTTTTTGTTTATTCATCTACAGTGTTGTGTACTTACGACTGATTTTTTTTATTCGTACGTAGTGACACGATTGTTTTTGTGTCACTTTGTCGACCCACGTAACCCGGGCTGTATCACCTTCAACTCGGTGGTTTTTTGGAATTAACGACAATTCCAAAACATCGTATTGTGTTACTGTGTCCTTTGATTTTGATGCACTTGTTCCTTTCTTTGTCGTTCTTTTCGATTCTTCATATACCACGAGGGCATATTGCCCTTTCACTTTCGTTGTCATTTTATTCGAGGTACAGTATTTAGTTTATTCCACGATGTCATAAATAATGAAATAAAATATAAATATGCACTGCGCACTATCATAAACAGAGAAGACAAAGACTCAACACAAAGCCGATCACGTGATCACAACACTACGAAGCGCCCTCTCTTCGCCACTGAGAGAGGCCGCAGAGACCGAGTTGTGAGCTGCAGAGCTATTGCGCACATTCGAATGTGCACGAAGAGGGGGAATGGAGGGGAATCATTTCCCCCCAAGCGGGACAGGCCCCTACGCTTACAACTCATGACGTCTACAGCGCTTCGGCAGAGTGCACTGTGTTCCGAAATAATTTTAACCTAAAAACAAACGTTTTAAAGTGTTCATTCGCTTATCAAGCATTATCAAGTAAGATTCAAGTTATATTTCAAACTATATTTTTAGTGAAGTTTTTTTAAATACACGTTTTTTTAAGTTACACGAAATAATTTATAGTTGTGACAATGTATGTATATGTTTCGAATTAATAAATCAATCTTATAATAAATAATCAAACATCATATTTTTAATTCACACATATAATTTATTTTTCAGATATAGCTTGACCCTACAGAACCTCCTTTGGATCCAATCTTTCATTTTCCTTCTGCTTTGGATTCAAAGGAGGTTCTGTAGGGTACAGATAGGACTTTAGGCCAAAACGAGGTTGTGTAGGTTCACGCAAGCCGAGCCCATAGGCCTAAAGGAGGCTCAGGAGGTTGAATAGAAGATTCAGTAGGGCTAAAGGAGGGTCGCCAACGGTGCAAATTTCTCCATATAGGTTCAAGGGGAGTCAAAGGAGGGCGGCGGTCTGTGCGTTACAAAGGAAATAGGTTCTCGAGCATTCAAAGGAGGGTCTAAATTTCGACTCGGGTTTGAGATTTCCATTTAAACCTCTTGAACCTCCATTGAATGACAAATTGGGATCGAAAGGAGGTTTAAAGGAGGGTCTAAATTTCGACTCGGGACGTCAACGTTGCCATGTTGAATACAGACGTATAAATAAATTAACCCATACGGGGTAATAATAAAAACAACAAAAGCTAAAACGTCTATTTGCTTTAGACGAATATTCGGTCGTTTACATAAATCTTATATTGGACTGAACCGAAATTTCCTTGCTACAATTTTATTATTTTTTACTATCAATATGATTCATTAGGAAACAATTAAGACAGGACACCATTGTGGCGGGTCGGACAATATTTTTTTGTTGCATTTTCTCAAAGTGTACATATTCAAAAGTATGTGACAAAATGTTCAAGTCAAAATATTAACAATTGCCCATTTACAGACGATTCAATGAGGGCAGGTAGTGCAACGATGTACGTGTGCTAAAACTTTCAATCGCGTTTATCTCGTAACGTCTTTTCTCGACCTGGCCGAAATCATAACTCTAACTATAGTTGCCCGATTTTCAATTAAAAAAAAACAAAATTTTTTGTAATTGCAGTAGTTATAATTTAGTATTTTTTAAGCCCTCGAATATAAATTTAAAAATCGCCAAAACTACACTTTTTTTGAAAACCCGCAAATTTTTAATATTTTTCTTTCGAAAAACGGCTACATGCATATAGATTATTAAACTTTTTTATTTTTACATTTCAGACCAATTCTCCTGACATCTTTCAGATGTCAAGTCAGCGATCGAGTCGATGGACCACATTTGTCTACAGAGACTCTATTATACCTTAATAAAGCTGTTACTTTTTTATTTTTTCAAAGGAAAATTTACAAGAAATGAGTTGAATGTATGCTTACTAATATACCTTTTTCCAAATCCTAAATAAATAGTCTACTCGACAAGAGAAAATATCTTTGTCGGCTCTCACAGTGGTGTCCTCCCATAAGGGGTTACGTGGATTTCGGAGCCAAAAAAGCATATTTTCTTTATTAAAAAAAAAAAAAATATTATGAATGAATTATTTTATTCAATATGTTAAGCACATAAAAGGGCAACATTCCAACAATATTTTTAAAAAATTTCATCCAAATATTTGGGAAATTCAGCCGGTGAGACGTGGTTTCCGGAGACCCGTAAAAAAAAGTGTCCTCATGCTGGTCAGGATAACTCATTATAGCTTTATCTGATATTAAAAAACCAATTTTTTCTGTTAGTAGATAAATACAGGTCGTGATTGAACGGAGGATTTTTTAAAAAATTTAAATTTAAATTTTTGGGAGCATTGTATGCAAAATGATTTAATTTTTGGTACAATTTACACTACGTATAGCCTTGTAAAATTAGTTGTAATCGAAAAAAACCTCCGTTCAATCACTAGTCAATGCTATTTTGAAGAAGTGTGCAAAATTTCAATAAGATCGGTGCATTACTTTTTAAGAAATCGTGTCCACCGACTGCAAAAAGAGTGTTTTGAGAAAAAAGTGAAATACCTGCGTCGCTCCCGGCCGGTCTTTCCCAACGGGGGGAATTCCCAAAGGCTCTCTCTCCTAGACTTTTACTCCGATTGACTTAAGGGGTCAGTCCACTTTGAAAATTTCAAAAAATCGAAAGCAAGCAAGACTTGAAGAAATCGACGATGATGAGCAATCAGAAGCGATTTTGTACGGTGCAGGAATTGCCGATTGAGTTTAGGTAAGAGTTTTTCATAGTATAAATTTCAAACGCGTTTTTCTCGAAACAACGTATTCAAAATCTAGCTCCATCGTATCTCTTGAACTAATGAATCGATTCTCTTGAAATTTGAACCACATATTGTAAACATGATTCACAACAAGATGACCCTCGATGGTTTTAAAATGTTGATTTTTACTCTTTTTTCCGAAAGACTGCGAAAAAACGCGTTTTTTAAATCTTTTTTCGTTTTTTATCTGCCATTTTTTTATTTTTTGATAAAACTTTATATCCGAGGGTCATTTTGTAGCTGGTGTCATACTGAATCTAATGGACTTTGATTTTTTTGTTTCAGACAAGCCGTTGCCGAGTTGTCATGGAGCTACCTGGCCTACCTATTTTTGAGGCATTACGTCAAACTATAGCTTTTGTACTTAAAAATGCATAAAAATAAAATCAAAATTTTTAAAAATGTATTTCAAGACTTTATTTATCAAGCCTAACAACTTTTATATTCATATCTTTTATAAAATCCTCAAAAAAAATCGCGAAAATAGCCTTTTTTCGTGGCTCCAAAGTGGACTGGCGCCTTAAAACTTTGGGATAATATTCTAGACATATTGTACTATTAGATAATACAGTTTTTTAAAAATGAATTTTTGCAATTTTCAAACCCACGTAACCCCTTAATTCACCGTTTGAACGCACACGCCATGTTTTCAATCGATTAGTTTCTTCAATTAAGCAAATTCCGTTCCTCACCCTCCGTACGTCAACTGCGTGTATGAGGAAGTGTCATCGTGCAATTCGTGAATCGCACTTGTGATCAATCGTCGTGCCGTTACTGTTGGAAATTCCAAGCGTGTCACGAAGCACTAATAAAAATGACCGATACGCGTCTTTGCGCAAGAACCTACAGCTTACAAAATTCATCACACATCGGGTGTATCGTGGAAAAAAAAACGCTCGTACACACACGCGAGGCTTGACGTATTTCCACGCAGAAGTGCGCAATTCAACATACATTAGCACGTTTATATAAAATGCAATTGAATTTAAAAAAAGTTTACGAAGCGAGAAAATGTCTTGAGGGCACACTCGACGCATTCAACGTTGTAACGTACAGCGGAATTTGTTCTTGATGCTCCTGATTTCGCTGCATCGAGTGGAAATATCATTTGATCAGACCTTGATGAGTCTTCATTGCTGCTCTGGCACTTGGAACGTTAATTAGTTAGCGTGTAGAGAAATGTATTCAGTGTAACTTCACATGGCATTCCTCGTCAGTTCGACCCATTTTCAGCCTCTTTTATTTTTCCATGAACTGTCACATTATTATTGCAACCAGAACAATTATTCGTTGAGTTTTTGCTAATTACACATTGACACGTTTGAGCAGACGGTTTCGGTAATTCGTATAGAAAACCTGATTTTTGAAAATATTCAACTCGTTCTCAAAAACAATCGCGGGAATCTTGTTGAACATATTTTGCGTTGTCTCATATTTTAGACACTCCGAGATATAGCTTGCTTATAACGATAAGAGGCAGTTTCTACATGACGTTGAAGTTTGCATCATTGGAATGCAACGAACATGATTTTGGTTTTTCAATTTTCCAAATTTTCAATCATGCGCAAATGTTTAGGATTCTTATTTAACGATCAACAATAAATTAGCAAAATATGATTTTGGATAATAATGAAAATAAGGAATTGAAAAGAATTTTCGTTGCGTTCCAACGATGCAAACTTTAACCCCATATCTCTACGGGGTATTTGGATTTCGAATTTCGTTATTAAATAGCGATGTTAGGTTTTTTTAAACGGTTTTTTTTTTTACAAAATCATAACTCGCATCAACATTATTTTTTAGCATAATATCACGTAATTTGTCAGGGGAAAGGTTTTTCTGAAGAATTTTACAAAGAATTTCCGGCAGTAAAATGATTGTTTCTGGCCTACCAGACGCTTTTTAATCCCTCAGCAGTGTAGCGAAAATTAGATTTTCGTGCCACTTTTGTGTCAGAAAAACATTTGTCCGATCTATCTTATAATCTCAGTGTTACGGTTCTTGGTGTCACTGCAGGCGAATCTGATATCAGATTTTCAAATTTCAAAACGACAGATGCAAATTCGAAAAGTACTTTGTTTTCAATGAAAATCAGTAGCCTACGCTTTTAATGATCGCTGAATTCGATTCTGGTGTGAATCAGATGTTCAAAATCGAAAATAACGGTTGCAATACGGTGGATGGAAATGCAAAAAATAGTTGGATTTCAACGGATGCTTGTATGTTTTGGTGTCTGATGCAAGATTTTAAACCATAACCTAAAAATTCGATAAGTTGTTCGCGGTGTCAAGTGAAATACCGAAATTGTTTTTTTTTGTCCAAGCTCAAAACTAAAGATAAACAGAAAAATCCTGAAGACACAAAAAGTGAACCAAAAAACAAAAGATACAGAAAATGATAAATACAAAAAATACAAAAAGTACAACAAAAAAATTGCATACAAATAGTACAAAAAAAATTAAATCAGAGTCAACAACCGTCACGTCCTCGATTGGTGACTCTGGGTTTGGCAGAGAGCAGGATATGAAGACATTAAAAACATCCTTTCCATTGTTCATTATGGATAATAGTTTGCCATAAATGGTTTACTAAACTTCGATCTGTCACAATGTATCCGAGCTTCTGATCTTCAGAGTCAGGGGTCAAAGTCGAAATTCGCGACCACAAGCATCTAAAGACACAAATTTTCGTCGAAATCAAACTATATTTTAAATTTCCATCAACCATATTGGATACGACATTTCGAATTTTGCAAATCTGATTTCAGATTCGGATTTTGCGACCTCGAAAACCAAGATTTACCAAGTAACAGTCAAATCGGTACCTACAGTAAAAGCGTGTTTTTTCTTAAATCCCCACACATGTAGTAGAGTCGTGCTGAATATTGGAATAAGAAAAAATTAGAAGGCTAGTTTTTTGACAGGTGATTTTGTAAATGCCGCGGATGCTAAATCCTAATTTGCCTAAAATCGAGGTGCAGGGTTTTTTTTAGGGGGATGGGGGTGGATTAATGCCAAAGTACAACCCCTACGAGGTCGGCGCCGGGAAACAAAATGTTCAGAAAAATACGAGCTTTATTTTTCTCCACAGCGCCGAAGTCGTGGAAGTCCATTTTGGGGGTTACAAAGTGAATTTTGTTTTCGTACGTTTAAAATATACCCGGAAAATCGATTGTTTTTGAGTTATGCAATAAACAATTTTTTTTGGTACTTCAACAATTTTTTTGGCGATGAAGATATTATTGGGGTGTGATGTTCAAATACTCGATCGACACGTCTGTTCAAGGGCTACAACGTTCCCATTTGAACGAAGAGTGTACGAATTCATCCTAAAGAGTTGTTGAATTAAAACTGATTTTTCAAAATTTCACCCCACATTTTCACCCCCAAAATGAACTACCAGGACTTCGGTGCTGTGGACAAAACTAAAGCCCGGATTTTTCAGAACATTTTGTCTCACGGCGCCAACCTCGAAAAACTTAGCATCAAATCCATCCCCATCCCCCTTCATCTCCTAAAAAACCCTGCCCCCGGTTTTTAGGCAAACTTGGCTTTAGCACTGGCAGCACCTACAGAACCACCTGTCAAAAAGCTGGCCTTTTAATTTTTTCCGATTACGGGGTTTTTCAGCGACAGCACGACTGTACTAATGCATCATAAAGCAAAAGAGACACGACTTTTTTCCGCCCATTTGTATGTCACCCACAGTCGAGGGGCAGAAGGGTCAGAAGATTAGTTTCCCAGAGCGAAAGGGTTGGAAGATGGGTTCTTGTCTACACAAGCACACAAACAAAAAAACCCGCCCGAAAAAAAACATCTTACTCGATAAGATGATTCATTGTTACGCATTGGCAATTCCATTAG
This sequence comes from Ophion slaviceki, assembly GCA_944452715.1. Taxonomy (NCBI): domain Eukaryota; kingdom Metazoa; phylum Arthropoda; class Insecta; order Hymenoptera; family Ichneumonidae; genus Ophion; species Ophion slaviceki. The sequence goes on along the minus strand of OX101786.1, from coordinate 33,463,506 downwards.
AATTATCGAATTCCTTTTTCGTACATATGCGCATACACAAACATACAGCCTACGTCGTTTTTTATAAGTTTGTTTAATCTAGCAAAACGTTGATCGTAGTTGAAGCTGGATTTATTATCGTAATTGAAATCGGAATGGGCCACGCGTCGATAGATGTGCACTCAGGCTCACATACCCCCCCCCCCCCCCCCCCCCACACACACACATGTATATGTGTATGTATGATGGTACCGAGTTATGTGCGGATGCCTAAAGGTTTATCGTGATCCTGGATTCGAGGGAGCATATCATTGAGATTCTCGTCCTCATCGTACATAGTTGCACGATTTCTGGGAAATTAATACCGAGAGTTGAGCCGTGGACATATATCTACAGGCGCTGATTCGTAGATCCATCTCTATCTCCATTCTTTTCTCCTGTACTCCCGGCAAGAGTGCAAGGGAGAGGAACTGTACTTTGATCGTTTAATTAATTATCGTCGATTAATTTCCTTGCTCTTGTACGAGAAAACACGCGAGTCCGCTGTTTTTCATCAATCGGGATGACGCAGCTCTTCGAGGTTATGAAATACCAACGTGGTGCGTGGAGTTACCTTGAACATGTTTCAAGGGTGAGCAATCGTGCACTGAGAGAAAAGTATGGTGTTCTCAAGGGGCTTTAAGGGGTTTAAGGGGTCTTCTCACTTTAGACGCTAAAAAAAGCCATTTTCATGATTTTTTTGATAGGTTTATATTATAGATATTGATATAAAAATTGTTACACTTAATAAATACACTACAAAAATACATTACAAACAAATTTTAATGTATTTATATATCCCAAGCAAACTTTAAGGTGTACCTCCACAGAAGAATTGAATTAAGAAATGGTTGAAATTTGACACATAGGTTATTTAATACATTATCCAAACATCTGTGCAATTTGAATAAGTTTGACCACCCCAAACCTGAAATATTTACACTTAAAGTTGGCTTGGTTATGTTGGCGTTATGATGGGCAAACAGAGCATCATTAATTTTACCGTCAAAACTAAAATTAAGAAATTGATGAAAAACGAGGATAAGCTAGTGTAAGATATCACGATTAATGTGAAAAAAAAGAGAATGATTCACCATCTAGTTTCCAAGATATAACCATGAAAAGCCCTCACAATTTTGGTGCAAACCCTGGCAAAGCCTGGAAAAAAAACAATTGGGGCAAAGCCTGGACAGTCCCGGCAAAAAGTTTACTGGCAATGGTAGATCAAAAACACAATTTAACATATATTTTACGGCAATAAATGATATCCATCGTATTATCTACTAGTACCGAGTCAATATTGCGTAGTTTTTAATTTTATTTATTATTAATTAAATCAATTATCAATCTTTTAAACACGAACATGGTATGTAAACTTTTGGTTGAGATTTTCGCAGAGGAACTACCTTAAACGCGTTTTTCTCGTAACAACGTTTTTCGACAGCTTGTTGATAAAAACTTCGAAACTACTGAACCGATCCTTGTGAAATTTTACCCACAGATTCTTTACAACTATAGCTATAGCGCATATCAAGGATTTTTTAAATTTTGATATTTACTATTTTTTGCCAAAAACGGTGAAAAAAACGTTTTTTGTTGTTTTTTTTTCTTCAAAACATGTCGGCCATTTTGTTATTTTTGCATATATAAAGAATCGTATGATATGCGCTATGGCTATTAACATACTGAATCTAAAACTGTTTGATTTTTTTCGTTTCGGATGACCCATCTCCGAGATTTCATCAACAACGCAGATATACAATTTTTTGGACATTTTTTTACTACCATTTTCGTCTATAAATAGTGACTTAAATAAATAAATAAAAATGTTAAATGTATTTCGAAAGTATATTTATTAAGTGTAATAACTTTTATATAAATATGTATAAAATAAACATATGAAAAAAATTCATGAAAATAGCCTTCTTTTAGCATCTACAGTGAGAAGATCCCTTAAATGGATTTTTGGCGCTTCGCAATAGTTTTGTATCACATAATGGTGATTTATACAATATTATAGAATACGACCTGCATAATGCATAGTAATGTGTGTCCTACAAGAAGAGAAGAGATCGTTGAAATTTCGGCTTCGATCCTTTTTGTATGTTTTTGGTTCGTTGAAATCTGAGATTTTGTAGTTTTTTTTGGTGAATTTCATATGAGAGTTTTGATAGTTTATTTAGTTTTGTTTGTTCTAAGGTGAAAAATCTTTCTTTGATATTGTTTGGAGTCAAGTTAATTGTTTTTGTGTTCTTTTCGATTTTCTTGTTCAATATTTTTATTCGAAAGTTGAGATCGTCAATTTCTATATTTAATACTGCTTTGTGGAATTTGTGAGATGTCTTATTGAGTTTTATTTTACCTTTGTTATTGGAGATCTGAATATTAAAGTGTTTGTAAAAGATGTGTTTCGGGGTCAAACCTTCTTGTCTACATTTAAGTAAGAAACGGAGTTGTTGTTTTAGGCGAGTCTTCGTGGCAGTGTCGTGTTTCCAATTCTTGAACGCTGCTAGGGTGAAATATCCGAAAAGTTGTAGTATCTCGCTGAAGAAGGTCATTGTGTCTTGTTTATAGCCAATCAATTTGAAATGAATCAAAGAAGTGTGCGGCCGTGTGGTAGATAAGAGATCGTTGAAATTTCGGCTTCGATCCTGGATCGAAGCCGAAATTTCAACGATCTCTTATCTACCACACGGCCGCACACTTCTTTGATTCACTACAAGAAGAGAAGGTGAACTACGAGAAGAAGTGTTAAACTGATATCCTATTTTTGCAATGAAACAAACATACTATTGAATAGTTTGTAAGACATGCGTAGTTCTTAAAACTATGAAGCTGCCGTTGCTCAAACTGCAAATGATTTATGTATTCCCTATAAGTAAACTTTGCTATAATTTTTTTTCGAATAGTCACTTTTAATAAGGTCTTCTACCAAATTATACTCGAAAAACGTTAATGTTAACGATATGGACTGTACAAAATTGAAAAAAATAGTACAAGTTCGACGAAACACAACTTAATATACAATATGCAAAATTAGTATTTGTACGTTGATTTTGTTGTAGCACTGAATTAACCGCATCTATATTGTCAAGCCTTTTACAATAATGAATAATCATTTTGGGGATAATAGATAGTCAAACCCGCCACCGAAATCGCATGTTTAGGTATACTTTCCGCTTATAGTCGTGTTAACGATATTATGGTTGCAGTGTCAGTAAATAATAACAAATTTTACTATCCTCTCTTTTACCATGGGCGTTTGTTGTAAATACCATGGACTTTTTTCTCAGTGTGTCGTCAAATTGTTGTCGATAAAAACGAGGCTCTTCGACCGGTACTGACGCAAAAACTACATTCGTTTTGTAAATTGTGGGATAATTTTGTGCTTTCTCCATGTGGGGGAAAACCAAGATGAAGGCAACACACTGACGACCAGTGTTGAGTGTTAATCAATAAAATTTTCAATAGGTCAATTAATAGATTAAAAAAGTAATTGCATTTAATTTAATTGCAACTACACTATTAATTGAAGGTTGCAATTCATTTATTTGGATTAATCTATGTTAATTGCAACTCGCAATTAAAACAATTGCAATTAACTTCTTTAGTTTCTCTAAGAAACGATTAAAACTACCAATTAACCTCAACAATCAGTTTCAATTTTTAGTTTTTAATCAAATACATTGAAAAGATTGAATATTGATTAGTTTCTAATTGTGGAAAGTGACGATCAACTATTGGTTAATTGTGAAATGCGACTACAACAATTAACAATTAATTAATTGTTAATTGCGACTACAGCAATTGACAATTAATCAATTGTTAATCGTGAGTTTTGACAATTTCAATTAATAAATTGTAAATCTTTAGTTACTCTCGCAATTAAATTTTGCCCAACACTGCTGACGACTGCCATTATTTCTTTTTCGTTCGATCACGGATGACTCACTGGTTTGCCATTCATCCACGAAATCGAGAGCGTAGCCCGCAGTTATTTCAGTGATCCGGCGAAGTGAATAAATAAATCGCTCGTTTACTCGAGCAGCGGGATAAAGATTTTCGTAGATTCTCGGTACGAGAGGGCTGCGGGAATGAAAGAAAACGCGTACATCTGAGCCTGCGAAATTCTTGGGGGAGAGTGACGATAAGTTGCGCGGATCTAAAAGTCTTTACGCGTATATTTTCATTAAATGTCGGCTTTACAACGGTATATATCCATGTCTAACCGGTATAAGAAATCTCCCCAGGGTGCCCAGCATTGAGAGAGTTCGCGAAAATTCTAACGGGAAAGAACGTGGCGAAACTTGTAATCCGCAAATTATTAATAAATTCGTATCCTCTACACAAGGGTATGAAGCCGGCTGTCTGAAAAAGTTAGGCGCAAGAGCGGGTCAGCACTTCCATGTAGCTCGTCTTTTAATCATTGGCAACTTTTCTAGTTATAGCTTCGGACAGCGTAATAACGTTGCGGCCTTCGTAAACTCTATACTGTGATGAGATGTTGAAATTCGGGGGCAACTTCTTGACAACTTCATAGCGTGTCGGATTTCATTGACTTTAATCGTGTTTATTGTAACTTTTCAGTTCTAATTAGATCCTCAGGGAAGAGGAATTATCGACACTATTCTACTTTTTGGAAAAGCGTGTTCTGGCCTCTAAAATAAGTCGAATTTAACTGTTAAGAATCAAATTTGTCAAATCTCCATCTAACGAGTTGATGAAGGGTCTGCGTAAATTTGAATTTTGGAGAATATGACCTTTTTTATTGCTTTATTTTATAGTCTAGTGTTTTGATTTCATTTGCAACGTTTTAATACAAATTTCCAAAATGGACTGGGTCGTGACGATTTTTGTGGAAGGGCAGCTGCGATTGGCCCTTTTTTCTTTCGCGGTTATTCTCGGAATTATGATTCATGAAAGGATGCAAGTCGTATCTCAAAATATATCCGTCCGATTGGCTTAAGGGATTACCCCCACTTGCGATTTTGAAAAAATCGATTTTTTTATCGCATTTTTTTGAAGTATAAGTATCCGGGCTCATACTTCTGTATGGGCCCGAATAGACGACTCTATGTAAGTTTACAAAGAAAAATATTTTCTTCGTGTAAACTGAAATTGAAACTTTAAACGCGTTTTTCTCAAAATGGCATTTCTGAAGTCGGTGACCAAGACTACTCGAACACTAATGAACCGATCTTCTTGAAATTTTGCAGGCTTATTTAATACATAAAAATGTAGTCTTTAATCGTTCGATTTTTTTTTTCGAAAAAAATGGCCGTTTTATAGCCAAAAAACTGCCGTTTTTTTTCGTTAAAATCGAACCATTAACTTTGACTGTCCGCCATTTAGTGAAAAATGAATATTTTTTAAAATCCTTCGATTAAAGACTAGTTTATACTTATATTTGACTAAATCCATCCGCATTTTTTTTTCAGATGATCCACTTCGCCGCAATGTTGGTCACCCCAAACCGTCTATATAAAAACATTATTTCATTGACGGCCATTTGCCACTAAACAATATAATATTTTTCAATAAAAAAATTACTGAAAGTTCTTCAAGATGTTTTCTTTAAGATGGTATATTGATCGATTAAAAAAGTTTTGTAGTTTTATTTTTAAAAATTCATGAAAAAGGCCTTTTTTGCGCTACAAGTGGGGGTAACGCCTTAAAATCGGATCACATAAAATGTGGATAAATGTCTTAATTTTATAATTTTGATAAATGTCAGCAAAGTATCTTAGCATAAAAGTTTTATTATTATACTAAAAGTAGATTTTTTTATTCTTTATTCAGTAGCAACTGTGGCATTTTGTTTGAATAATAAAAACTTCATCGATTTTCAATATTTAAAAAAAACTCAGACTTGGAGAGCTTACGTATTAAGTGTGCGTCAAATCCCGACCTTATCATCCCACCTCTCTTGTCAGAAAAAATATTTAAAATTAACCTGTTTTTCAGGCCCCGAGCTCATGAAGACTAGTTAATAAAAAAAAACTATAAATGAATATCAAATCCGATAGGCAAAGATGAAAGTGTAAGGTTGTTTGAGAAAATCTTAGCCAGGCGCTCGTGATATTTGGCACATAGAGCTTTGAATATTTTCTCACTGGATCGTAAAAGTACGCAAGACGGGAATAGCTTCGTTAAGATAATACAGAGTGTATATAGGAAATTTGATTTTTGTATGTGTGGCTGGTTTACTGATAATCCTTGTGATCCGCGATCAGATGTGAGGGAGATCGGTTGACACTATGGGCATGTGATTGACTACGATACTCCACTTTCAGTAAAAGAGACGAAAACCCAACACCTTTAGCGTAGAGCTAAAATTTTTGAGTGAAGCTAGATGGTTGTATACTGAAAGTAACCCCAAGGAAATGTTGCCCCTCAACTCACCCAAACCCTAGGAAATAGGGGTTGAAAACTTAAAAATCGCCGTATCTCGATAATTACTAGCCCGATGAAAAAATGTATCAAACAAAAGTTGTTTGGAATAATATAATACGTATAAAGTTATCTAACGTCCAAGCTTTTATCTATGAAAATAGCGGCACGAAAACGGTTAGAAGATTCGGGGTTGATGCGCGTGCGAGCGAAGTAGACATATAGCAGCACAAAAATGCGAGAGCACCACTGACCCAGGCAAGGTCGCAGCTATATGTCTACTCTGCTCGCACACGCATCAACCCCGAATTTTTTAAATCGTTTTTGTGCCGCTATTTTCATTGATAGGGGCTTTGACATCAGATAACTTTATACGTATTTTATTATTCCAAACAACTTTTGTTTCACACATAAAAATGTGTGAAACAAAAGTTACTAGCCCGATGAAAAATCATCGGGCTAGTAATTATCGACATACGGCGATTTTTAAGTTTTCAACCTCTATTTCTTAGGGTTGGGGCGAGTTGTGGGGCAAAATGTCCTTGGGATTACTTTCAATATGCAACCCTCTAGCTTCAGTCAAAAATTCTAATTCTACGCTAAAAGTACTGGGTTTTCGTCTCTCTTTTACTGGACTATTTACCGAGGAACATGAAAGGGTTGGGTCGAGCTCGTTCATGCTCAACTCATAAAATGCAGACCTAGTCAGCCCTTGCTGTAGTAATAATAATCTTACATCTCGACCTCTGAACCCTTGGCGTTCATACTCATGAGTAAATATGTTAGCTGACGTACAATAAATACTAGAACGATGTGCACGTGCCGACAAATTTTAAACCTCAGGCACATAAGAACCCAACATGAAAAACAAACAGAACCCGAGATCATAATTACGGGAAGTCAAACTCATTTTTTTCCATCTTTCAAAATTTCTGAATATATTCGAGTTAAAGTTTCATATATTAAAATTGGATATATCGAATTTAAATTAAAGCTAAATATATCAAAGTTTCAACTGTAAAATACATTTTTCTCCACAATGAAATCCAGAGTTCCAATTTTCCAAATTAGTCTATATATTGATATCGCATAATCTGTTCTTCAATATGGTTGATTTTTAACTCAAATGTCATTGTACGACATTCGTTGTATAAAACGATTCGAACCAGAGAAGACAGTCTCAGAGGTATATTGCTGTTGCTACACCATCTCACAAATTTACTGACGTAATTTTGTTCGTTTTCCTTCTACCAAGTATACCTGCTCTACACCAGAAACCAGTTAAGCCTTACTTCATAACCTGGTAATTATATTTTTTAAATTACACCTAGCATCGTATTACGTGGTAAATTATTTTTACTTCGCCTTTCCGTTCGTTCTCAGGTACTTTTTTTACCGTAATGGGGTGAAGCCGCGTCAAGAGCCACTAGCCTCAATGTGACCACGACCCTTTTACTCTTCGCTTTCATTTTACGTGCGGAATTTGCCGTCGTCCTTTACCGAAAAATTATTTCAAATTTAAGATATTGAACGCACGATACTTTTGGCTAGAGACGAGCAATGCTCGCGTCCCGAAGTAACTATTTAGTGCCTTAAAAATCCGAAAATTAGTTGCATTCTTTTACAGTTGGTGAATTGGCCAAGTAGCCTACGTGTGACGAAAAAAACGGAATTACCGTCGTTTTGTCACATAAACGAGGGGATTTTTTACTTTTTTCCAAACGCAAAATCTTCCCTGGACGGTAGTTGGAAAAATGGCCGAGCCTTTACAGTTGTATACTGCACGACACTATTGCTCCATTCTGAAGCCATTGCGTGGGTGTTATGTCGAAAAGTGAACAAGAAGGCAATAGTCATACGCGAGAGCTTTAATTAAATTTTATGGATTGCTTCCGGGTTATACAGGCGACAAAATGAAAGGGAGATGGACTGAGAGATGAAGAGAGAGGGATGAAGAGAGGGGGAGAGAGAGAGAGAGAGAGAGAGAGAGAGAGAGAGAGAGAGAGAGAGAGAGATCGAGCTTTTCGGTCGATGTCCCGAGAGCACGAGCGGAGCAAGCGCGCACGATTTTCCTGCGTGTAATGGGGAAAACGCCCGTTATAGGTTATCCACCGGTGATCCAGGGATATCGTGGAATGAGCGACGATCGTTTGTTTTTTCCCTCAGAATTACGAGATTTCCAGTTGGCTGATTCCAATTTCCATCGAATATAAGTAGCGTACCCGTGTACAAATTTTGATGGGGCCCAAATCAGGGTCCGATCGGGTTGCCTGACTGCCCTGGTACAGCACCAATGAGGCAGCCTGAAAGGGCCCTACTAGGAAATATAACGTTGTGTCACATATGGGCCTGACCTGGTTGCCTGATCAGGCCCCTATCAGGTTGCCTGATCAGAAAGAAATGCGTATAATATTTCAAAAATCCAAAATGGAATGAACCACTCAATTTAGAGTTCCACTACAATAATTTTGTATCATAATTCGTCATTCCCTGGCCTGTGGAAATGTTTTTGTTCGAAGAAAATATTTCGCCTATATGGGAATCGAACCTCGTACCTACCTACCGAAAGCTACGCACGCTGCCCCTATGTTACCGAGTGCTTATAACATCTTGGTCCCAGATATGGCATAAAAGACCAAATGAATTCCTATGATTATTTGTTGTATCGCATAAAGTACATCAATTAGTCACTATCATTGTGACGATTAAAGAGGTTCATCGAATAACATGCTATTGATTTTTTAAACAACCTTATATATATATATATATATATATATATATATCTGTGTGTGTGTGTGTGTGTGTGTATGTACGTATATAATTCCTCTCTCTCTCTCTCTTCGCCTTACAAAGCTGCTGAAATCTTCTAACACTCATCCGAGTTGCATAACGTTTTTTGTGATGACAGTCCATAGCACCTTTTTCTAAATAGAATTCGGGAATGCACCGAAACTCCGAAGCTACGATGCTGTAAAATCGAAGTTTCCATGTGGCAAATAAGAGGTTATGTGCATCTATCGACTGCTGGAGCAATTATAGGGCAAGCCGATTTATGGCCTCATCAGGGAAAGCCATAGTAGGGCCTATCAGGGCAAGCCTTGGTATTGCCCTATCGGGGAAAGCCTTAGCAGGGCCACATTAGCGACAACCTTAGTAAGGCCCTATCATGGAAAGCCTTAGTAGGGTCTATCAGGGCAAGTCTTGGTAGAGCCCTATCGGGGAAAGCCTTAGTAGGATCTTATCAGGGACGGCCTTAGTAGGGCCATTTTAGTATAGCCTGATGTAGGGCCTAAATACTTCCGGCCCGATCGGGGCCGGATCAGGATGTCCGTAATAGGTGTTACCCCTATCACACCCCGATTGGGGTCTGATCCTGGTCAGGCTAATCCTAACAAATTTCTACTCGCGTACGCACGTTGGAGCGTCAAGTATCGTGGTGTTTCACGCAGGAAGGATTTTTTTCATAAATACATGATCAACCAATATTTTGCTTTGTTCGAGAAAAGACAGCAGAGGTATAGACGAGGAACCACGTAAACTTCGAAGCCCTATAGTATTTCCTATAACGGGGCGTACACAAATGACGTAACGCACAGTTCCCCAATTTTCGACCCCTCCCCCCCTCTATTCCGTTACGAAATGGGTGCTTTGTCGTCAATAATTGCGATTTTTTTCATGGGCATAACTACACGGAGAAAACAAAGGCCTCGAAGTTTAGAATTAATACTATGCTTCTAAAAAAATATCATCAAATATCAAAAAGTATTGAATGGAAGATAAAAATTGTAATTATGGTATAGTGATAATGGAGAAATTTTAATTTTAACCTACGATATGGTACGTAAACTGATACAAATAATAAATTTTATTCGGCATATTGTGATTTTTTGAAGTATTCAAAAAATATTTTGCCCACGTGATTGGAACAATTAGTTTCCAGTATTCTACAAAAAGTACGGTATAAAGAGTCACATTTTACTAATAACTTCGTAATATTTTTCGCTATACGCCGAAGATGTATGCTATGCGTATAGTGAAATCTATACATACACGAAGATTCACGCTATACGTATAGTAAAATCCATATGAAAATATAGCATATAGGACTCAGCATATAGGCCTCACGCCTATGCGAGAATAGTTTCAAATGTAATATGCACGCATCATTTTTACTATACGGTGTGAGAATCATTTTTACACTTCTATAACAACAAATCTTAGAATTCCGAACTGGCAGTAAACTCCTATCCTTTTCTAGCACTGAATATTAGAATTCTGGCAACCAGTGTTAGAATTTGAGGCCGTATTTTTCTCCGTGTAATTATGAAAGGATCGGGTTTATACTCATTTTATTAAATATATATGCTTCTAGTTTTATACCAATTCTTATAAAAAAGTCTTTAAAATGAACTGAGCTATATGTCTTGGTTGGACGACAAATAAAAAAATTCTCTTCATTGTCCCATCGATATCTTTATGGAAGGATATCTGTAAATAAAAAGTCAAAAATTTATCGATATCTATACAAATATAGCTATCGTTATGCGTAGTCGTTTTTTCATTTACAAAATGCCGACGATTCGCACATTTTTTTCTATTTTCAAGGGTCTTTTTTGTATTCAAGCAGTCTTTAAAAATTGTAATGATAAAAAAAAATTTAAACGCCTACGTACAACCTTAGTTATTGCGTTTACAAAAGTGTCAAAAAAAAAATTGAAAATCGGTCCATAATTTTTTGAGTTTTCGCTGGGGCAAGGTAGAAAAAAGTAGTTTCGAGAAAAACGCGTTCAAAGTTTTTGTTCCGTTTTTTTAAAATATAAAGTCATGTTTTTCCTAGAATATTACAGTTAAAATACAGTTAAAATTTTCGAAAAATCGATTTTTTTAATATTTTTTTCGTAATGCACATATATTTAATTACACACACCGAAAATTCCTTGTTAATCCGACAAATATTCTCAAAGTTACACGCACATTTGTAATGACTTTGTTTACTATATGTAAACATTGTTTACTATATGTGCTTTTGAAACTTTAAACGCATTTTTCTCAAAACTGTGTTTTTAAAGTCGGTGAGCAAGATTTCTCGGAAACGGCTGAACCGATCAGTCTCAAATTTTAACACAATCTTTTCAAGTATATTTTTTAGTAATTAATCAAAGGTTTTTTTTACCAATAAATATTTTCCATTTTATAAACAATTTAAGACCTCAATTTTTGTCAAAAATCAATTTTTTTTAAAGCCGCCATTTTGTCATAAATTATTATTTTGCTTATTCTTTCGATCAATTGCAAGATAATCCATTATATTAACGAAACATTTTTGGTTTTTTCATTTCAGACGATCCAGTCCAGAGATATCGTGCTCACCGTAAGACGCCTTTTTTTTTAAGGCGCTCCTGGAGATCAGCTATGAGCTTTCAAAATAATTATTTTTACAAATAAAAAATGTTAAAATACAGTTGAAAGTTACCATAATATGTGTACAAATTTTTACGTTAATAGATTTAAAAGTTTCAAGAAAAATTCTTGAAAAATCGATCTTTTTGGGCCTCCTGATATAACCCATTAAAGTATGTAGTCCCGGGCGATATGACGATTCTTCATCTTTATTATATTTTACAAAATAATAAGAGACTGCACTTCATCTATTGTGAACGATGCCACGACTGCAGGGACTGAGGGCACTAACCGGTTGCGCTACCTGTTCTCACCAAAGTGACTGTAACTACGTCAATTTTCGGACTTATGACTAAAAATGTTGCCAACATATTTTTGCATATATGCACTTTCAAGAAATATAAAAAACAAAAAAAAATCCAAATTTGGCTTGGGGACAGTGGGAAAGCTACTGTGCAACTTCTGGCACAGTAGCTTCCCCCCTTAACTGACATTTCGTATAGAAAGCTGTCAACTTTCCGCGCTAAAATTGCGCGTCAGTTTAAAATTCAAAACTTGAACGTGCCGAAACGTTGCTATTTCTGGCAGTCATAAATTCGTAACGTAACGCTACCCCCCCCCCCCCCAAATTGTGTCGCGTAATTTGCGCACGCCCCCTAAGCGCCCGTAGTCAAAATGAGAACGAAAAAACGTGAAATTTCTCCTCAATGTATGCATGCAGCTTTAACTCACCGGGACACCAGTCTCAATTAGAGTTCGGCTCCGGCGGTTCTTCGAATACAGGGCTAGTTGTAAATAATTAATGCCTAGTTGCAAAAATCGATAAATCACTTTTTTCAAAACCATAATATTATGTCAGTATATATCTTATAAATGCTCCTTGAAAAATTCAAATGATCGTATCACATTTGACAGATTTATAGGCTCTTATGCTGACGGGCGTCGGGACGCTCGGAGCGTCGTGAGAAATTTTATACGCTTTTTTCTCGAATGTACGTTTTCAAAGTCGGTGAGGAAAATCTCTCAAAAACTGCTCCATCGATCTTTCCAAAATTGTTCGCGCTCTTTCTTGGTATAAAAATGTAGTGTTTGATCGAAGGATTTTTTCCCCGATGTATACTTTCGCTTTGATGAACGAAAAATGCACATTTTTCGCAACAATCACGGCTCTCACTTTGAAGACGCGCCATTTTTTTTAAATTTAATATTTCGGAAATCCCTTCAATTAAGGTCAAATAATCATAATCCGTCGTTGAGTAAAACGACGGATCATGATGCTTCTTTTCAATGAACCTCAAAAGAAAGCATACGAGGCATATATTTATTTTGTAGATGATAACTTTTCATAAAATTATATAATTAACCCTTCCTTGATACACTCGGTCATTATGAGCCGGATGCATTTTAAATAAAATGCTCACTCTCCCAAAATTAAAAGTTTTCAATATTTTTTACAAGAATTCAATTTTATACATTCCGAATTTTAATTATGCAGAAATATTGAGGAATTTTTAAAGTGTGTACCGGATTTTTTTCAATAAAAACCGACGGAAGGGTTGTTAAGGGCAGGTGGATGAAGTACTGCCCCGGTCAAATTGACCCAGTGTCTCAAAGCCGTGGCCATATATAAGTGTGTCAAGGAAGGGTTAAAGGGCAAAATTATGCATTTTTATATTTTTATTACGTAAATGAGAAGAAAAAATATTTAGGGTGCTACTAACTTGAACAAGTATAAGATCATCGATGATTATTATGAAAAATCTGCGTCAGCGAACGTTTTATACAACTCGGAATAAAATTATGAGTCATTTAAAATTATGCATATTTATAGTTATGTCACGAGATTATTTATTATTGCCATTAGTTAATATTACGTGTTGCCGAAATACGGCAACTTCGCGGACATTGAGATTGGCAATATGCTCTTCAATCGCCAGCCAAGATTCGTAATCTTTTATCGACCCTTAATGGTTCAATATATTGAATACCTGTATATGATTTACGATGAGCGAGATAGGATTTTCTTCCTAAATTTTGACGAAGGTTTAGTTTGCATTAGCCCGTTATTAGAAATGGCTTATCTTGTTACTAAATAGCCAAAAAAATTACATCACCCGTAGCGTGACCATCTTGCCCATCTAACCTCGCGTAAAACTACATGCCTCAAACTATTTTTTATCTCGCGAGTTTTGTGATGAACATATTTTTTTATTCGTAAAAGCTCAGTATTTACATATATTAAAAAAAATTGAATGTTGAATTGTGGCTAACGCTCCAACCTCCTTAATTATAGGATATACTAACATACTGACGGGATCTGTTTGATTTTTTCAGTTTAACCCTTCCTTCACATACTTGTATTTGGCTACGATTCTGACACACTGGGTCAATTTGACCCGGACAGTACTTCATCCACCTGCCCTTAACAAACCTTCGATTGGTTTTCATTGACAAAAATCCGGGATACACTTTAAACATTTTTTAACATCTCTGCATAATCAAAATTCGGAAAGTATAAACTTGTATTGTAACAAATTATTGAAAACATTCAATTTTGGAAAAGTGAGCATTTTATTTTAAACTCGTCCGGGTCAGAATGACCCAGTGTGTCAAGAAAGGCTTAAATCACCTGGTTTAGAAGGGCACTCCGCACCGCAAAAGACGTTTTCAAGAGGTGCTTCCTGAACACCGGCTATAAATCGATTATAATCAAATATTCTTAAACAAACAAATTTTGAGAGTGTTTTTCAGATGATACCTTTTCAAATACCTAATTTTTGTAGAAATTTATCATCTCGATTTTCTTTTTACAATCCCAAAAATGAGCAGTTTTCGGCAGCTACAACTAGGCATAATCTGTTAAGCAGCGGAGCCAAGCACCGGCTTATTTAAAAAAACACTGCAACACAAATTGTTATTTGGAAGTAATTTTTAATCGAACAAAGTTTTTAATTGGTTATGAATTAACCAACACTTTCATTTGTTAATAAAGATAACATAAACAATATCAAATATTAATATTTATACGGCTAATATTTTTTTATGATAAAAGTTTTTAACTTTTGGAACACGATAATTTTTTTCTCGAAATATTGAACAATGCGGTGTTGCCATGTGTCTTCTTATTACAGGGGACAAATATGTTTACGGAGAGTTATTCTGTCTTCACTGAACGTTTTTAGCAAAACTGAATAGTAAAAGCAACCCTGACTTTTTCCACTCTTTCCCTAACTAGTATGCTATCTGAAAATAATTTTTTTTCAAAATTTATAAACACATTAGAATGGTACGACGAATTATGTGACCTGACTTTCGGTCAATGCAGACCCTTCAGTGTTGAAAGTTGCGATTTTAAAACCCATTATCTCCCAATCTAAATAGTCGACTGTTCTGAAATTTCACTCAAACATGCATAATGATATGAACAATGTCTGGTTGAAATCTGAAAAAATCGACAGAAATCAAGAGCGCGCGCTCGTTCTACCTTAAGGAGAAATATACACCTAGTTGGTCGAGGTCGAGGATTTAGAAGCTATGAACATTCCGTCGACCGTAGAAGACCTACACTATGGGCCTGGTATCGATGATTCCATATAAGTTGATAAATTTCATGATTTATTCATTCCCAAATTTTCAAACGCATTTTTCTCAAAACCACTTTTTTCAAATCGGTACCCAAAATTTCTCGAAAACCAATCTATATTGCCTTGAGATTTTTTGTGATTATTCTATATATCATTATCTAGTACTTGTCATAGGTTTTTTTTCCGTTACTTAGTTTTTGTTTTGTAGGCAAAATAATAACTAGTTTTTTGCCCAAAAATCACTATTTATGTTCAAACGTCCGCCCTTTTGTCATAAATCGATATTTTAAAAATCGGCTATGACAAGTACTAGATTATAGTATCTAATTTGATAGTCTTTTTGGTTTTTTTTTCAGATGATTTTTTATGAAACGCCAGTGGGTACCGTATACGCAGATTTTTTTACGACGCTCCAAGGATCATACAATTTCCTTGTATATTTTTGATATTTTTAAATAAAGAAAATTAAACACATTTTTGAACGTATATACTTTTAGATAATTAAAACCCCATTCCGAAATTTCAAGGAACTTTTTCGAGGAAAACTATTTTCCTCGAAAAAGTTCACAAAAATGACCTTTTTCCGGCTCATAGGTGTATATCTCCCCTGAAATAAAACGCCTGTGCACAATAGAATCAGAAGAATATGGGGCCATATATACTGGTACGGGTTTTCTACAGTTTCCCCGTGCCCTCGGCGAATGCATCATGATGTAGTTCAAGACGATTGTGGACGCAACGCAAGTTAGGTTAGATTAGCGAAGTGCGGGTAGGGAGCGATAGGAAAGGGTTCAATTGGAAATGGTAATTCGTAAAAACCCGCAAGGCTCTACGTTGAACCTCGGCAAATAATAAATAAACAAATAACTATGAAACTTTGACTACTTTAAATCCTTTAATGTAAAAAAGTGTATAAACGCTACGACTTTGCACATTTTAAACATGAGCAGAAAAGTTTGGCACATTTGAAACTGAAAAGGCGTTCTGTCGTTTATTTAAAACGCTGAGCATATTCTTTCCTTCATTTTTTCCGGCAAACCGCACACGAGATAACTTTACTTTTTACGGCACAAACGAAGTATCATTCGTACTTCACTGTTCGGACTTATACCGTGAAGTCACTCGGCAGTCTCTTCAAAGAATGTATAAATATCACCGTTCATTATCCCGTAATGTTCCCTTTCGTGAAAACACGTCTTTCGTTTGTCTTAATTCGGCCTTTTTATCTGCTCGACATAGCGTTTGTCTTTTTCTTCATTCCGTCTATCGCTTTACCGAAACTTCAGCATTGTCCTCGTCATGACTGCGAGAGAAACTAACGAGAGACAAAAATCGCAAGCTTTCTCGAGGGGTGGATCCTGAGCAATAAAAGAAAAGACTTTGGCGAACGTCTCGTGGGGGTGAGCGGAGAAAACGGGGCAATAAAACGTATTACGGGAATTCACGCTATCCAGATGTTTCCTTGGTACAGGTTGGAGAGAAATACAGAGAGAGGGAGAGAGACAGACATATTTCGTATCTCTCTCTCTGTATTTCTCTTCGTCTATAGGTATATAGACGTCATGTGTGTGTGTGCGTGTATATATATACAGTCAAACCTCGATAGAACGTTATATTGAGGTTTTGTTATATCGAGATCATGTTTCTTAAAATGTCCTTTACAAAAATATATATTAGTATTATTAATGTAGGGATATTTCTTAAGGCAGTAGTCTGGTCTAGAAATTTGACAAAATAAATTTTTTTTTTCATTTTATTATTCCTTCGACTTTTCTTAATACGCTCGTGAAAACCGTTTATTGATATTTCAAAAATTAGCAGAGTGATAGAAATTATAAGCAAGTCGCGCGCTCGTTTATCGCAGAACTATGTTTTTCAAATCGGCGCCCACGATATCTCGATAACTAATTGACCGATCGAGATCAAATTTTGCACATACCTTCGGTAGCCTCTTTCCGAGGACTGGTAGCAGAATTGAGTCGAACAATAATTTTGCCCACATTTTATAACTCGTCGAATACCCGAAAATGTATGAAATATCGTTAATCAGAGTTTAACAGGCCGCCATTTTGTAATAAAATTTTTTTAAGCACTAATTCTGCTACCAGTGCTCAGAATACTCATACAGATTGAGAATATACATATATATGTTTTTTTTTCAGATGCATACAACATCACCCAGAGTTGGCGCCGATTCAGGCGGTTTTCGGTGGACCATGTTGTAAAAAAATAAAAAACTACATGAAAATATTTAAAATTATTTTTTTTAAATGTAGATACGTTCTCAAAGGGACAATAAATACATATGTCAAATTTCATCAAGACAATTTCAACGGTTTAAAAGTCATCCCGACCCAAAAATGACGTCAAAAATCTCGCTCTAGGCCAGACTACTGTCGTAAAGAAAGAATGGTTTAAATTAGAGCAATTTTTATAAGCAATTAGCAAATAGAGCATAATATATATTATTATGTCGTTGTATCAAGGCGTCGGGTGTTTATCGGAAGGGAATGGACAAATCTTCGTTATATCGAGGTTCGACTGTATATATATATATACACACACATACATATATTAGAGTGGCCCAAGTTTGAGTTTTTTTTCCTTTTTCTCACCATCCAATCATCTTCTTTAGCAACAAAAAAAATTGTCGCGGAAGCTGCGAGAGGTTAAAAAAAATGTTGATGTCGCTCAAGACGGCCAAAAATTCAAATTTGAATGACCTTGAACGACTAATGTTTTTTATGCGGCTTGAGGTACTCCACAAGATGGTTGAAAAAAATGTACCATTCCATTTTAAACAGTAGAGGTGTACTTCACTGTGCATAAATGCCTCGACCAAAAAAATGGTCGCATTTGATGGCCTCCTTCACACCATACAACTTTTGTCTGGAACATTTTTTTGTCAGGTCGATAATTGCCAAGTTATTTTGGGTGGCACAAATAAGAGGGACACCCAGTATATATAGCCACATCACACGTACGTAGCTATATGAGTACAAATACAGATCGGCCGTTCCACCTCCACTTCGATGGACCTCGAATCCCGGACGTAATCTCCGACCCAACGTTTACAAAGCATCACTTGTGCTGTCTGTTTGTGTAGGTGTTCAACGTTTCATGCCGCATGTACGGCCCTTTCTGTGGCAGATGAGTGGAAAATTGAGTCCATTGGAGAGTCTCCTGATCCGACAACATCTCTATAGGGATTTAATAGGGACACTGCACGTAGGATGTCCACGTTGGAATCCAAGTGGATTCGGCGCTGTTTCCCGATTGACGTCGATTGAGCATTTTTTATTTGAAATTCTTAATCGAAATTTGTCGCAGTTCCCAAAGAAATATCCTTTCGTGATCTCGTGCACAAATTTGCTTAGGAGTCCCAAGATGCGTCCACATCTCTATAGGGATTTGTTAGAGACACCGCACATAGGGAGTTCTCATTGGGATCCAATTGAAGTCTGCACCGTTCCCTGATAAGCTGCGTTTGAGAATTCCTACCACGTTCCAATCGAAAATATGTCGAAAGTCACGAGAAAAACCTCGGCGTGTTGAAACGTCATCTGCGCGCTTCGTGTGTCGTGAAATTGTGCCCAAGAGCAGTAGAGTAAATAACAAACTACAATTACAGTGGATTTTCAGTGATGTGATCGAAATTTATTTTTAAGATATACTTTTTTATGCGATGTAGGGGAGGTGTGCTTAAGATGACATACTTTTTCTTTTACAATAAATATTTAAATAAATTACGTATGAATTCAAAGCCAAGCAGATATCCATGGACAGGTATATTATTAGGACGAACTAGAATCAGTTTCAGGACATTAATTACTCAAATGAAAAATAGAGAAATAAAAAACCACATGTACGTCGACGAGTGTAAGACGACATACTTCAGTCTAATAATAAGATGACGTTTGTATGCCATCTTACACAACTCGTCCGAATTATGCGGTGATACATTAATTTCTGGGTTAAAGGTTAATTTATAGCAACCAATATTTACCGGAACATTATTATAGTGACGATAAAGTGTTGGCGCGTTAAAATGTGTGGATGCTAACAGCCAACCGATTCTATTCTTCTTCCCAAATAGGGTTTTACAATCGGCCCACGACTGGTTGCCAGAGAACAAACGATGGGGCGGTAATGGCTATATGAACGGGCCAGATCCGCGCCATGCATGGTTGGTAATGGTAAACCATGAATGGCTGCTAAGACTGGGCCAACTATCATACGCCCATATTGGCCCAGCAACGGCTGCCGGATCTTCTGCCGGAAATGAAAAATAAAAAATTGACAAATTATGAATATAATAATTCTAGTAGTATCTTTTTTGTTTTCTTATGCTTTACTTATATCCATGTACATAGAATAATTGCATTAAAAACAGTTTCTGCATTGTTCAAATTTTTACCTTTTATCGGGATCGAACCTGCGCCTTTCGTTCTAGTGTCGAGCGCCCTACCCACTTAGCCATTTTAACACTTACAGAACCCATCGTTTGTTCGTTCCTTACTTTTATGCCGATAATTTTATTCGTGACATTAAAGTTTACCGACAATTTTTTTGATCCATTTAGGCTGTAAAAATAACTCGCTCGTTTTGGGTGAAGTTCCGAAAAGCATACTCCTCTGATCGAGCTGAAATTTTGCACCGAACTTCCTCTCATTATCCTAAGAGAAACCGTTAACGGATTTTTTACGACTAGCAATAGTTTTCCATACATCGCATTGTAAAGTTTATTATTTCACGCCATACGAGTATATCTATATATCCCATGGATACCCCCCACTCCTCCAGCCGCGCTGCTTCCTGGCAAACAGTGCTCGCCCGTATGTGCATATCACTTGCCATGTGGGATGGCTTTGTTTGGATTTATTTAATATAGTAGAAGCGCAGTACAATAAATAACTTTCAATATCCGATATATCGAAAACTATTGCTAGTCGCCAATATTCTTTTAAAGGTTCTCTTAAAATATTGAAAAGAAGGTCGGTGCAAAATTTCAGCTTCATCAGTAGGATATGCTTTTCGAAACCTTATCCCTTGTTTTTACGTGTTACATTTTAACGACCTGCATTTGCAAAACGCCCAAAAACAAACCATCAATGGCTGGAATAGATCTGGCAAGCCGTCCATCCGCCTACGATACCCCAATGCTGATCGCCATATTATCGGTGCGATGGTATTGGCCCACCAATGGCTGGCATAGATCTGGCAAGCCGTTCATCTGCCTACGATACCCCAATGCTGATCGCCATATTATCGGTGCGATAGTATTGGCCCACGAATGGCTGGCATAGATCTGGCAAGCCGTTGATCCGCCTACAGTACCCCAATGCTGGTCGACGAATTATTGGCCGATTATCAGCAAGCCGTTTAATGGCTGAATGCTGGCATTTTTGTTACGACAGGCGACCCTATATGGGTTTACAGCTTCAATGGCCTTGGTCATATGTTCTTGTGACCAACTCTTATGAGTCGAGATTCATTGATAATAATCTTTCTGATAAGCATCCTATAACGATAACGATAACGATAACGATAACGATAACGATAAGCCAAACATTCTGATTTTGTATCCGGTTTTATACGCAGCAGGGTAAGATGACATAGTGCGTTATCTTACACCGACGTCTGGTATACCAACTCACCCATAAGAGAATGCAGATTTTGTTTATTGATTGTGACAAAAACTTTGGAGGTAGAATATTCGTTGTGCAGTATTTGTAAAGTACAACGACTCTAGATTATGAATAAATTAGTTCAACTAGAAAGAATTTTACCCGACGGGTATTTTTAGCTCCAGCTAATAACGTGGTCAGTTTTTTTGCACTCCAAAACCGTGAAAATAATTACCGCGTAAAAACTGACGTTCACTGACGGCTATACTAGATTTCGCTACTGGCAACACTTATTGGCCGACAATAGAACGTCATCGTGACTCGTATAGCGCGAACATTTGAAAATATATGGAGGGTATGTCATCTTATCTGACTGCGTCATCTTAAGGGGTGAGGCCAGAGTATCGGGTATAAAATCATGTGCGAAATTAACAAAAAAATTTCGTATAAAAAAGTGATTCACTCATAAAATTAATTACACATCTATTTAGTATGAATATCAAGCTGTTAGGAAATTTATATATATATTTTTTTCGATGTACAAAATGGCCGACTGCTAATATTTTCTATTGTTATTTTTTTTAGGCACTCCGTGGCGTGACATTTAGCATCCATAATTTTTTACCTAGAACAAAAAACAAAAATTCTCGTCAATCTACATTAGAATACCTAGAGAAGTACGTACGGAATTTAAAAAATATTGTTTTATTCAAGAGTTGTAGGTATTTAAATGAATTGTCAGTGAACAATTTCGTATAAAACTGCTCATAAAATGAAAAGTTTTCGATTAATCAGAAATTCCGGACGTACTTTTCTGCGAAATGCATTTAGGAACATGACTTTTAAATTCGAAGTAAATTGAGTGAAAATTGT
>OX101786.1:33411614-33436614 GCA_944452715.1 Ophion slaviceki | reverse complement strand
ACTTTTGTAATATCATTGTAAATCTAAAATGCCAATTTTGGAATCCACCGTTAGATCGTGCAGTTGACGCATTTTTGAAATTGGATTTGAAAAACAGAGAGGGTTCCAGCAATAATCATTAACGGGCTACATCTGCTTAGGTGGGTCGAAAAATTGCATTTTCGAAAAAAAATGTATTCGATAGTATCAACTTTTAGCTATATTCCCTGAAAAATTCATTGATATATTTTTGAAAGTTACTGAGCTTCGGCTTCTAACAGTCGGACGGGCGAACGGTAGCAACGCCATACTTCAAACTTTAAATGCGTTTTTCTCGGCACACTGTTTTCAAAGTCGGTGGACATGATATCTCGAGAACCACTGGATGGATTATTTCCAAATTTACAGAAAATACGAAGAGAAACATTTAAAGGTCGTTGACGATTTCACTTTTGAAAAAACGGTCTTCATTTTTTAATAGTTACATAAAAATGACGACTTCTTCATAGATTTTGTATGTTCGAGTTTCAATTCGTCGCCACATTGTTCACAAAAACGATTTAAAAAATCGACGATCGTCAACGACTCGTATTTATTGCAAACTTGGATAATCCGTTTGGGTTTTAGATTTCATATGGACCGTTTAAGCTGTAGAGTGTCCACCGCCAAACGGCGCGTGACAAACCTCATCATCTGGCGGCGGCCATGTTTCCGTTTTTTTTCCGTGTTTGTTGGTGATTTTTTGAAGGCTCTCAATATATCAGTACCTTTGTGTTTAAAAAAAATGCGTTTTTTTTTACCAACCGGTGCCCAAAAAAAATCGGAATTTGGCTACTTTCTTTCAAGCCTCTAGGTAGATGTAGCCCCTTAAAACATCTTAATAATTGATACTTTAACCTTAGAAACTGAAGCAATGGTGATGAAAAACATACTGTAATTAAAAAATAATGAAACAAATTGTGAAAATTGAAGAAAACATTAAAAAGGGGTCCTGCTCTAACTTATGTAAACTTTTTCAAGCAGCAATAGTACTTCCCGTGAGTTCCGCGGGCTGTGAAAGAAGTTTTTCTGCCATGAGGCGGATAGAAACGTGGCTTAGAAGGACGGTGCATCAGGAACGATTCTCTCATATGTCACTGCTGAACATAGAAAATTACATTGTTATAAAAAATTGCAGCTGAAAAAGTGTTATTTCAATCTGCAGAAAAAAAATATAAAACCAGGACAAATTTAATTGAGTTCCTCCTCAAACGAAATTTTTAAGACTGGCATGAATTGAAGAATGATGAAAAATTAGTTGATTATTTTTTTAAGGTACGCCAAGAGTTTGATACAAGTGATATTAAAATAAACGTGTGGTTTAAGCAATTTTCATATTTTAGGTGTGTTACATGATTATCGACAATTATGTAAATTTTATTTGAAAAAATTAATATGGACAAAACCAGTTTTTTGTCAGGCCGGCTGCTACTACCCTCCCCCCCTCCCCCGGGGGCCTCGTAAAATGCTGGTTACGCTGGAAACTATACTGGAAACCACTGGAAAATATACGGATTTGTCACAGTTTCTCCTTAACTCAGGAAATGCCGTATAGTGTAGCTTAAGGGGGTGGTACCTTTAGGCGAGGAAAAAATTTGCTAATTTTCATAATTTTTTTTTAATAGGAAACATTTCTATACTATTTTTGACACTCAGGGTGTGTTTTATTACTATTTTTAGCTGTTACATGGTACTTTTTTAAATTGATTAACCTTTCAAAATGGCGGAGATATAGCACGGTCTTCTAAAGTGCATTTCCAAAGCTGGCGTGACGTGTAGCTAAAAAACTAATCGACCGATTCTGATGAAATTCGGTATAAATCTTTCTACCCTTATTGTGTAGAACATAACCCTAAATGCATTTGAAAATATTGAAAACGTATTTTTATTGCAAATTGTAGCAATCCTATCTCGGAGAATTGAATCTTTTTGTTTCGATGCGTACCATTTCATCTATTTACAACATTTCTCACTTGTTCTTAGTTCATATTCCGCGTGTGACTGTTAATGAAAGAAAAATCTTCATCGGTTTTTTTTCAGATCAATCCCGCCGACGCTACATGTCACACCGTCTGACAACATCCGCCATAACTCGTTCAGAAGACCGTGCCATACCTCCGCCATTTTTAAAGATTCATCAAAAAATCACCATGTAACAGCCAAAAGTAGTAATAAAACGTACCCTAAGTCTAAAAAGTGCAGAAAAAATCTTTCCTTAAAAAAAACCATTAAAATGAGCAATATTTTCCTCGCCTAAAGGTATCTCCCCTCTCAAGACGGGTGTGGACGCAACGGAAGTTAGGTTGGATTAGCGAAGCGCGGCCCAGGTAGGAATTAACGATGAAAAAAGGGCTCGCCAAGCTCTGAAACAAGGCTCACATTTTTTAATTCAGGCTGAGCACCAGCCTGATATCAGGCCTAGCTGAACCTCTGAATGATAACGCGGTTTCAGGCTCTTGCACACAGGCTTGACTAAAGGCTGGTAGAAAAGCCTGTACTAAGCCTGAAACGTCGAAACAACAAGGCTCAAAACGAGCCTTAATGAAGCCTTCACGAGCATTTATGACCAGGCTTTTCCCAAACTCTTCCCGAGGCTATATGAGGCCTGTTTTTAGTTTTCTATATTCGACATTGGGGTAAATTTAATAAATTTGTAAAGAATTCATTTGATTTATTATATATATTTATTATTTGTTATATTATTTGTTACAAAATATATATAAAAAATATTTTTAAAAACAATACTTTATTTTATTGCGTACTTTTATTTTCGTATACACTTTTTTGTGTACCTCATAAATATCGATAAGAGCATGTTTAAATCTTCTGAGCTGCCTCCTTCGCTTTCGTTTTTCGTGCCTTCGCACCCGACAAATTTATTGCTAAATTTTTTTTTTCATAAAAGTACAGAAAAAATATTATTTTAAACTTATTTTATTTTGTCACAACCTGAAACAAGCCTGCATCCAGCCTTGATTTTTCAGCCTCAAATTCACCGGCTGAATGAAGCTTGAAATAACCCTGAGTTTAGGCTAAGCAGCCAGTCTTGGTTCCAGGCTGCTCCAAACGATGCAATGAAACCTGGGCCAGGTCTGTCTCACTCAGGCTCGGTGAAACAGGGCTCGCACAAGCTTGTTTCCATCGTCAGCCTTTTAATTTCCTACCTGGGGGGTGGGCAGTGATACAAAAGGGTTCAATTGGGAAAGCTAATACGTAAAAACCCGCAAGATTATACGTTGGATCCCGGGAAAAAATTATTATTACTATGATCAGAAAAAAATACCATTGAAGGGTATGTTCCATCCAAAAAGTGGCTAACTCAGCAAAAAGCCTACAGAATCCCAATGAACGAAGGCTCTGCGCAGTCGGAGATGTCTTGTGCGTATGCTCTTCCTTCAAGCGGGAGTTGCGTTGCTGGCTAGACTAAGAGCGTTGCTGGCTAGACTAAGAGCCTCACTGCCGAATCATTTCCTACCTACTTTCACACACACACACACACACACACACACACACACACACACACACACACACACACACACACACACACACACACACACACACACACACACACACACACACACGCACGCAAGCACGCACGCACACACGCACGCACACGTATGTGAACATCTATGACGTATTCCACGCGAGATGAAGCTCCCGAACACCCGGGCCATTCCGAATACTTGCAACTTCGTGGAAGTATATATAGTCACTCATGACGGGTCTACTTTATATTCACATGGCACAGATTTTTCGGTCTTGGGCATATTTTTTAAGCTACTTCGCATGTAAAATTGCTTTGGTGGTTAAGGAACAAGCTGAATGTAGAAAAATTATTTTTAAGAACGAGTATTTAAGAATTTCGCACGAATGGACATGAGTTTCGAAAAAAAATGTACAGATGGAATTGTCTCGCCTTCGTAAGAAATGTAAAGAGAAGCTGACAGTACACCATCCCAGGTAGGAAATCAAAAGGCTGACGATGGAAACAAGCTTGTGCGAGCCTTGTTTCACCGAGCCTGAGTGAGACAGACCTGGCCCAGGTTTCATTGCATCGTTTGGAGCAGCCTGAAACCAAGACTGGCTGCTTAGCCTAAACTCAGGGTTATTTCAAGCTTTATTCGGCCGGTGAATTTTGAGGCTGAAAAATCAAGGCTGGATGCAGGCTTGTTTTAGGTTGTGATAAAATAAAATACGTTTAAGATAATATTTTTTCTGTACTTTTATGAAAAAAAAAATTAGCAATAAATTTGTCGGGTGCGAAGGCACGAAAAACGAAAGCGAAGGAGGCAGCTCAGAACATTTAAACATATGCTCTTATCGATATTTATGAGGTACACAAAAAAGTATATACGAAAATAAAAGTACGCAATAAAATAAAGTATTGTTTAAAAAATATTTTTTATATATATTTTGTAACAAATAATATAACAAATAATAAATATATATAATAAATCAAATGAATTCTTTACAAATTTATTAAATTTACCCCAATGTAGAATATAGAAAACTAAAAACAGGCCTCATATAGCCTCGGGAAGAGTTTGGGAAAAGCCTGGTCATAAATGCTCGTGAAGGCTTCATTAAGGCTCGTTTTGAGCCTTGTTGTTTCGTCGTTTCAGGCTTAGTACAGGCTTTTCTACCAGCCTTTTGTCAAGCCTGTGTGCAAGAGACTGAAACCGCGTTATCATTCAGAGGTTCAGCTAGGCCTGAAATCAGGCTGGTGCTCAGCCTGAATTAAAAAATGTGAGCCTTGTTTCAGAGCTTGGCGAGCCCTTTTTTCATCGTCAATTCCTACCTGGGATGGTATCTTTAATACCACTTGAAATTTGACTGTACTTTTATCATCACCGTAAAAGATACAAGACAAACTCAAGCAATTTGCCAAAAGAAATTTCTCATCGCAGTTTTCATAAAAGTGAAACTCGTCGCTGTTTCCAGAGATCGTCAGATTTTTTTCCCCCAACGCCCATTCAACATCATTACTCGTTAGGCAAATACATTTTTTACTTTAACTAAAAAAGAAAGCGTGTAAAGAAATTAAAATCGCAAATTTAGAGTAATTGAAGAAGATTAGTGAAGGTCTTGAGGGAGAGTGAAACGTTGACGAAAATGACAGATTTTCGTACCATTGTACAATTTTGAATACCGAGCCGCCGGACATGCAACGAGGTGCTAATTGACGTGGAATACCTTGTACACGGTCGGCTCGCACTGTGCCGGCGGTAATGATGCTCATTTGTAAGAGTTACGAGGAGGGGGGGGCAGCGTAAAATAGCCGCGATTGACAGAGCACACACGTATACACAATAACGATGAGGAGTGGGGCGAAAAAAAATAATCGGCGCAAGGGAGGTAGAGGGGGGCCAGAGGAGGAAGAAACCGTCGATGCGGCACCCGCGGGAGCATTAAAACCGAGACGTACGTGCACTCGACCGACGAGTTTATAAATCGCGAGGATGCTCACCGGCTTCCAGTACACAGTGACACTTGTTTTATCGTTTCCTCGTGTTTATTTTCGTAATAACTCTACGATTGGAACAAATAAGCGTTAAGCTTCGTGCTCTCTCTCTCTCTCTCTCTCTCTCTCTCTCTCTCTCTCTCTCTCTCTCTCTCTCTCACTCTCTCTCTCTCCCCATCGATGGTGCTTTTTTTGTGAAACAAAAAATCAGTATCTCCTTCGCACGCCATCGTTTTCATTTCCAAACAAATATCATCGAAAGTTACTGAACTCGTGAAGCTTAAATTTTCTTCGCAACCAGCCAAAAGTCTCTCTCCCTCGCCGACCCTCGTAATCGCAAAAAAAAAGTTCGCCGTCCTTTTTTTGGCCCCATTCTCATTCGTGGTGCTCTGGGCGATGGGCTCGTTAAGTTCTCTAATATAAGGCGCAATCGCGCAGCGTTCCTGCCTCCTCCGACTGGAAAAAACGAGTGAATACGTGTACATGTACCTGTGTTCAACGGAGAAACAAAAAGGGATAATAATAAGAAAAGTATCGCCTGCACGTGGGAACAGTTTCACACGGGACCATTTTTTACAGCTGGAGAAAAAAAGTTGCCCGAGAGCGAAAAGGGGAGAAAAGCTGTCTTGATTTTTTTCCCTCTCGGCTGAAAATTTCGCGTTAAAACTTGTCTCGTTTGTGAGGGACCTTTTTTGTTATCAAGCCGCGCTTACCCTTCGCGCGCGAGACGGACCCTCGGCTTTTTATCGAAGATGCAAATATACAAATTATGAAAAGCACGGTCCCGACACGCATGGTGATGTTTCGTTCGCTACGTATTTCTCAAACCTGATACGCGGCAGGTTAGCTTGCAGCGTTGTTGCACTCGATGCATGAAAGCGGTGTGGGAAACTAGACCCGAGGATTTCCGTTTACTTGTATATGTGCATTTATTTATTCATACGGCTCGGTATCGATGTAGCTCATGCAGACAGTGCGAAGTTTGGTGAAACGTACTGCATTGACGTCGGTGTGAGAAGAGTGCAGAAAGAGAGAGAAAGATAGGCGTTTCATCGATCGTCGCAAATTGGATTCTGGAAGTGAAGCGCGTCAGAACAGCGACGGCAAAACTCCAAAGACAGCAGTCTGCTGAACCCGGCCGTATTAGCGTCACAAGTTCTCTCAAGTCTCCTCACGGGCACGAGAGGCAAAGTCCAGCCGGCGTTTCGGTAAGAATTTCATTTTACCGAAAATTCTCTGAATAAATCTCGTTCACGCGCATGCGAATTCAACGGGCTATGTCTAGGTGGGACAGTCAAAAACAACTTATTTTTGGGATTTTTAAAATGGAATATCGTGATGGTAAAATTTCTACAAAAATGAGGTATTTGAAAAAGTATCGTCTGGAGAATATTCTGTAATTTTTTTGGGTAAGAATAATCGTAATAAATTTTGATCGATTTATAGCCGATGTCCGGGAAGGATCTCGCAAAAACGTTTTTTGCGGTGAGCAATGCCCTTCTGAACTAATTTCCGAAATATCAATTTTGATAAAACGGTGTTCAAAGAGTCTCGATTTTGGCGAAAAAATGGGCATTTTTCGTTTATGATATTGAAAGTATACATCGGCAAGAAAAATCCTTCGATCTAATACTATATGTTTACATCTGGAAAAAGCCTTCGAAACCTCCGAAAGATCGATGCAGTGGTTTTTGAGATATTTTGCTCACCGACTTTGAAAACGTACTTTCGAGAAAAAAGCGTTTGAAGTTTCGAACGACGGACATCAACATGGCCTATAAATCTGTCAATTTTGATTCGATCACCTTGAAATTTTCAAGGAACGTTTATAAGATGATGTACTGTCAAAATATGTTAGTTTTGAAAAAAGCGGTTTTTGACTTTTACAATTAGGCATAACCCCTTGATCAATACGACGGCTCCGGCAGTTCTCCGGTTATGAAAAATCGAACGAAAATCGATCGGCCTGAAATTTCCGTTCGTATCACTCTCGGTCAAGACGACCCCGACGAAGACGCAGTCATCGAAAGAGCCTAAAAAATTAATGAAGAACGTGACGACAAATGGGACAATGTTCAACTTACCTCACGGACTGAAAATCGTAAATGGAGAAATATGTTGAAAATTGCATCCCCGCATAAACATTTTTGGATCGTACTGATTCAAAAATCGTGTCAATTCCACCTCAAGCAGCCATCAATCGCAACTACTGAATTCCGACCTATTTATATTTTATATTTACTCATTTTTTCGCTTGAGGAGATAAAAATGGATCATCAGAACTTGAGATGGTGTGATCGAGTTTCTCGATTCCTCGTGAAAATCGCGGGATAAATTTTACGGTGATGCGTGGATAGGAATGCGCCACGTGTTTCCATATGAACCACGCGATCTCGATGGCGCAACAGTAGCATCCAATTAATGGTACAATTAACGAAGCCATTTACGGGTTTTACTGATGCCCGAGAGTAAATTATAACATTCCTATCGGTATATCTATATACACTCTGTATTGGAATGTACAAGGAAAAACGTTTCGCGCGCATAAACCAGCCGCTGTGGAAGCGCGTACGTTTTTATTGCGCGTGAGAAATTCAAGCCCGACAATTTCTTTTCAGCATGGTAGCAATCAATCGGAAAATTTTCCAACGGGCAGCTGAACATTTATGAGCGAGAGTATTTTTTTCCCACATTATTTTTTGAAAATATTAAAATTGTTTTACTTTAAAAAATGTTTAATTCATTTATTATTTTTGAAAGTGCAAATCATTTATAAAAATGCTCGGATTTTGAACGAAATAATCCTTCGTATGTATGGCGGTAAAATTTTGGAGCGAGCAGCTGAACATTTATGAGCGAGGGTATTTTTTCACCACATTATTTTTTTTTAATATGATTTCATTGATTATTTTTGAAAGGGTAAATCATTTATGAAAATGCTCGGATTCCGAACGGAATGATACCTCGTACGTATGGCGGTATGGAGCTTCGGACATGCATAAATGAGTGACAAGTCCAAGCACATTGGAGTAAACATCTTGCACATTTTTTTAAAAGCGTATACACGTATATGTAAAATTCAAACGAGCGAGCAGGTGACACGACTTCGTCATTATTTCTCGTAGTCCTTCGCGCTTCGCATCTCTACGATCTAGTGAATCTGCAATCAGCGAGTAACAAGGCCTTGACTTATCACTCTTCTTCTGTCCTTGCTTGCGAGAGATTTCAATTTTTTTTCGTACACGTCACAGTCGAATGCTAATTTTCTCGAAAATTCTTCAACAAAAGAACTAACGACCAAACAATTGCATGACTTCAAAGCATTGCATTGTGTAATTCAACCTTGCACGGTACCAAAATCTATATTTGTTTAACCTGAATAATTTGCACGTCTGTACGTTTATATGTGACATGAGCTCGGAAAAAAACGGTGCAAGTTCTGCGAGTCTATTCGGGGTATTCGACGCCAAATCGACGACTTTTAGACCCGACCCCTTTGGATTTGGCTGAAATTTAAATATCTTATCGTTTTCCTCCAAAAACGCTTGGGTGCATATTTTCAATTTTTTTTTTACATAATCGCAAATACGTAGTCAATTTTTGAAAAAATCGACTTTTTTCATATGCTCAGAACTTTCTGATAAATTGGCTAAACAAGATCTTTTTTCAATTTTTTTTGTTTTGAAATGTACTTTATGAAAATAAATAATTAAAAAATATTCATTCATCTTCGATATAGCCTTTTAATTTTTTTGAAAAAAAAACGAATTTTTCACAGTTTAGACATTTTCTAATTCAAATTTAGCGTTTCTTGCCGCAAGATCCAACGTCGTGAGATTTTTCTTTCTTTTTTTCCAAATTTAAAAACTTTCCTCCTGATTTTTTTCAAAATTTCGCTTTTTCTTATGCTGATATAATTTTATATGGTTGGTTCTATGATATTCAATACTTGAATATAATATTAACATATGAAAACAAGTTTTCCAAACGTTGTTAATCATTTTTAATCATTTTAGCGACAAATTCAAATCCTGCTCCTGAACTTTTTAAGCAAAACATGAATCTAAATAAAATAGTACACTGCAGTTTTTTAAAACCATAGAGTTTATTAATTGAAATTATTGAATCATAGGAAGCAACGTAATTTTGAAAAAATCATGAATCAAAATGTTTCATTTTAAAAAATATATAGAAAGAAAAATCTTACCACTAAGGGTCTTGCGGCAAAGAACGCGGAATTCATCATATTTCCTTTACAAACAAAAAAATCGGTAATCAAAAATGTCGAAGTTTAAAACGTTCGTGTTTTTTTTCAACTAAAAAATGATATCGAAGATGACTGAATTATTTTCATAAAGTACATTTCAAAACAAGAATATGGAAAAGAATATCTTATTTGGTCAATCTTTTAGAAAGTTTTGAGCATTTAAAAAAACGACAATTTTCCCTAAAATGCACTACATATTTCGAAATATTTAAAAAAAATTGAAAAAAAATCATGCCAGTCTTTCTAGATAAAGCAATAACATTTTTAAATTTTAGCCAAATGAAAGGCGGTTGGGTCAAGAGTGGTCGTTTTGGCGTGGAAGGCGGCATATTTATAAAAAGCTTTATCAAAATCAACGTTGTTAAATATATTGAACGATGAGTCACATTTCACAGACTGCCGTTGTCGTGTGCACGAACGTCAAAACGTAATATAATAATAATAACTCGTAACCGTACACACGTGGATAAGATAAATAAGCCCGAAGTACTCGTCGGTTCATGAAGTTATATTACACATTGTGCATGCAAGGGGGACGAGGTTGTGTCGCCTGATTCCTCTCGGTACATTCGCACAAATGAGCATGTTCTCTCTCTCTCTCTCTCTCTCTCTCTCTCTCTCTTTCTCTCTCCTTCTCTCTCTTTTGACTCCTCCAAAGAGCATGAGAGCTCTTCTCTCCTCTCGCTTTCCGACTCTCTCATAATTTCATTGCGTATGTTATGACCAAACAATGTATGCCTTCATCTGAAGCAAATGCACCAGGTGATATAGGGGAGATATGTCAAATATTTACGACAGAATTGCAATTGATATCTCACAATTCATTCTTATTTTTCGCGCCGAATGAATAATTGATAATTATATTAAATTAAGGGGTTACGTGGGTGTGAAAATTTCAAAAAATCCATTTTTCAAATTTTATCATTTAATAGTACAATATGTCTGGAATATTCTCCCAAAGTTTTAAGTCAATCGGAGTGAAAGTCTAGGAGAGTGAGGGAGCCTTTGGGAAATTCCCCCCTTGGGAAAGACCAGCCGGGAGCGACGCAGGTAATTGCATTTTCTCAAAACACTTTTTTTAAAGTCGGTGGACACGATTTCTCAAAAACTGATGCACCGATCTTATTGAAATATTCCACACTTCTTCAAAATCGCATTAACTAGTCATTGAACGAAGGTTTTTATTATTACAACAAATTTTACAAGGCTATACCTAGTGTAAATTGTACCAAAAACTAAACTATTTTGCATAAAATTCTGCCAGAAATTAAAATTTCAATTTTTTAGCAAATCCTTCGTTCCATAAGAACTATACTTATCTACTAACAAACAAAAATGGTTTTTCAATTCCATATAAAGCTATTGTGAGTAATCCTTACCACCTCGAGAGAACTTTTTTTACGGGTTACCGGAAACCAGCTCCCACCGACTGAATTTCCTAAATTTTTGGTTGAATTTTTTTTTAAGGGGCCCGTCTATTTTGAAAATTTCAAAAAATCGAAAGCAAGCAAGACTTGAAGAAATCGACGATGATGAGCAATCAGAAGAGATTTTGTACGGTGCAGGAATAGCTGATTGAGTTTAGGTAAGAGTTTTTCATGGTGTAAACTTCAAACGCGTTATCCTCGAAACAATGTTTTCAAAATCTAGCTCCATCGTATCTCTAAAACTAATAAACCGATTCTCTTGAAATTTGAACCACATATTGTAAACATGATTCGCAACAAGATGAGTCTCGATGGTTTTAAAATTTTGATTTTTACTCTTTTTTTTTGCGAAAAACTGCGAAAAAACGTATTTTTTTACTACTTTTTTCGTTTTTCATCTGCCATTTTTTTTATAAAACTTTATATCAGAGGGTCATTTTGTAGGTGGTGTCATACTGAATCTAATGAACTTTGATTTTTTGTTTCAGACAAGCCGTTGCCGAGTTGTGATGGAGCTACCTAAGCTCACCTATTTTTGAGGCGTTACGTTAAACTATAGTTGTTGTACTTAAAAATGAATAAAAATGAATCAAACATTTTTTTAAATGTATTTCACGACTTTATTTATCAAGCCCAACAACTTTTATATTCATATCTTTTATAAAATCCTCAAAAAAAATGGCGAAAATAGTAATTTTTCGTGGCTCCAAAGTGGACTGGCCCCTTAATATTGTTGAAATGTTGCTCTTTTATGTGCTTAACATTTTGAATAAAAGAATTTATATATTATATTTTTATTAAATAGAGAAAATATGCTTTTTTTGTTTCGAAAGCCACGTAACCCTTAAACTATGTGATGTCAATAGGATGATTATGATTAGCTGTACTACCGTTAAGAGTAGATTAGTGCGATACTTTTTCGGACGACAAATTAATTTACAACTTTGCCGCCCCAATCGCGACTTCTGTATCCCTCGTACTACATGCATATCAGGTCGGGCGCCACGAATAATAATAATAGAGGGTCACCGGCACTCCTGACATTCGCACCGTCCCGCATACAAACTCATCGGGTATCGGAAATCGTGTAATTATAGACTTTAGTTCCACGCATTTGCCTCACTTCGTCGTGCGATGCACCGAAAGAGTGAAAAAAAAGCGATGTGGCGGGGAGCGAGAAATGATTCTCGTTGAACGCGAATACAAATGGGAAAAAAAATCGCGAGATAGCGACCCTCATCTCGGCAGGCGGCTTCAACAAACAAGTCTTTAAAAAAACATTCGTTTACGTAGTATGATTCGAAAACAAAAAAAGGAGGAACTGGTGCAACTCCGAAATAGGCAACCCTCTTATTACGCTTAATTTTTTCGCAAAGCTCCTTTTCGTCTGAAAATCAAACACCCTCGAGGAACTTTTGGCGATGCGGCCTCGTTTACCAAGTCACTTTCAAGTTCGAACTGTTTTTTTCGTGATGTCTTCGGAAATATTGATTTCAGAAAAAAAAAAACGTTTGAATAACAAACGGCACTCTTCCGAACGGTGTGATGCATTTTTAACGAAAAAACAAATTTTCAAATCTAAATCAATGACGTACTTGAGATGTCGAAAATTCATGATCATGCGATGGGTCAAGAGCATTTGCGAAGATTCCGCTCAGACGGAAGCGAAAATCTTGAAATCCTTATTTTTTGACATCGTGGCAAAAATATCCCGTTTACGTTTTAAGGGGGGGGGGGGTGTAGGGGTTTCAGCGTGAAAAAAAAATCACTTTTTGGCGATTTTTTTTTCATCTATATGGATAGAGTAAATGTATTGAAACCTTTTGTATATTGTTAAGTGTCATTTCAAGAACATTTCGTGAAATTTGTACGCGTAAATATCCACAAACAAGCCGGTGACAAAACTTTTCCAACAACGCCTGTGGAAAAACACGATTTGCGGTGTTCACTGTATCTCAGCTAGGAATTATCTGAAATCAAGTACCACTAAAATTTAGTCAAAGTATCATCAAATCCTCCTCCCAACGGTCTTTGATAATTTTTTTTCATTTCTAAATTTTTGGTGGTCATGTAAAGTGAAAAGTGCTATTTTTCACGAAAAATTCCGACATTTTGGGGGTGGAAAACCCCCTCAATGTAAAAAAAAAATCTCAAACTAACCGTTGGGGGGAGGTATTTTATATGTAGAAAGTGTGTACCAAGTTTGAAATAAATCGGTCATGTAGTTTTCAAATGGCAGTGAACACGGACTGTGAAAAAGTGGTTTCGAGAAAAACGCGGCACCGGCTTGTTTGTGAATATTTTCGCGTACAAATTTCACGAAATGTTCTTAAAATGACACTTAACAATGTACAAAAGGTTTCAATGAATTTACTCTATCCAAATGGATGAAAAAAATTTGCAAAAAAGTGTTTTTTTTTTCACGCTGAAACCCCTACCCACCCATTAACGTACACGACCTGTTTGCAAGCCTTTAGAGTCGCGTCTATTTCATTTAAAACACTTTTCTCTGAGCTCAATATTCCTGAGGCTATGGCGGAGACACAGTTTGGAATTTGAGGAGCAGCAGGGCTTGTGCCAAAAGTCCTTTGAGGGCTTTTATTATTCAGGTAAAAATAAGCTTCGCACTGAAATTCCGCACAAATCGTACGGTAGAGCTCCCCGAAACTTTATCCGGACGAACTTATCAATGAGTACCGTAAAACGGGGCTACTTTAAACAGTTTTTTGATGTTTTTTGTAGGTCACTTTTTTTAACATCCTATATAGCGACTTTTCTTGCTCCAATAGAGCAGTGTGTCCTTTGGCTATGAAATGTATAAGAAAGTCAAGTTCCACGACCCCCTCAAAATTTAATATATACATTTTTTAAAGTGTCAAAGTAGCCCCGATTATGGGACTTCTTTGACAGGGCATTGAAATGCAACTTATGTCAAAGATTAAGGGTTACTTTGGAATCATTTTGATAAAAAATGTAATATTTTATGCATTATTCATACAATTAAATGAAAAACAACGATTTTTTATAACCAAATTGTCAGTTTTTGTCAAATTGGGCAGTTACAGTGGAGCCCTCCCTTAAGGAAACATTTTACATAAAAATATCAAGTACCTGGGATGCTATTATAGGCACTTAATGAGTCTTTAAATAGTCATTAAGATCAAAATCAATTTGAGCAACATTACTATCAATTTGAGCAATATCATGATAAACTTGAACAACAAATTGTTGCTCAAGTTCATTCCCCGTACCTGCAGCCCGCCACAGAAGGACAAGCGGGCTCGCTGCGCGCACATTTAAGGGGAGATATACACCTAGGAGCTGGAAAAAAGGTCATTTTTGTGAATTTTTTCAAGGAAAACTATTTGAAATTTCGGATTGGGGTTTTAATTATCTAAAAGTATATACATCCAAAAATATGTTTAATTTTCTTTATTTAAAAATATCAAAATTATACAATTATATTGTATGATCCTTGGAGCGTCGTAAAAAAATCTGAGTATACGGTACCCACTAGCGTTTCTTCAAAAATCATCTAAAAAAACACAAAGATTATTAAATTAGATACTATAATCTAGTACTTGTCATAGCCGATTTTGAAAATATTGATTTATGACAAAATGGCGGACGCTTGAACATAAATAGTGATGTTTGGGTAAAAAATTAGTTATTATTTTGCCTATAAAACAAAAACTAAGTAACGGAAAAAAAATCCTATGACAAGTACTAGATAATGGTGTATAGAATAATCACAAAAAACCTCAAGGCAATCGGTTCATCGGTTTTCGAGAAATTTTGGGTACCGATTTGAAAAACGTGGTTTCGAGAAAGACGCGTTTGAAAATTTGGGTATGAATAAATCATGAAATTTGTCAACTTACATGGACGTCGATACCAGGCCCATAGTGTAGGTCTCCTACGGTCGACGGAATGTTCATAGCTTCTAAATCTTCGACCTCGACCATCTAGGTGTATATCTCCCCTTAAAACGTATTTTGGGGCTCTGTCAAAGTAGCCCCGAAAACTGTCGAAGTTACCCTGAACGTCAAAGCAGCCCCGTTTTACGGTATCACAGCGCACCGCATGCAACACGACGCATCACAAATACAAAAAGACGGCCAACCTCATAAAAAACAATGAGTAAAACTGCACTGGCAAAACCCATGGAGAGTCTTATGGGAAAAGTGATGTGCGATGAAATACAGTGCATTTCCAGCCTGATTTATACCATAAGCTATTTGATACTTAGTTCGTAACAGTCGTTATTCAGATTCCGTAGAGATTATCCCAGTTAAATGGTCACTGTTGGGTGACTGAGATATTTTCATTTTCGAATTCAGAAAGCAATTAAACGAACCCTCATTTGAACGCATAATTGATCAATATCTAACAACTCCTCTGATCCAATCGATTGATTTACACAAGCGAGAAAACGACTTCTCAATGCCGTCACATTTTACAAACAATCGCATTTTTAGTCGATGAATGCAGGTATATTACCGGCTCGTGGCATAATTAAGGTGTGTTCCGGATACACCCGACAATCGCCCTCGTATAATCGCTTCCGACAGGCGACAATTGTGATCACCTCTCTCAGACATACGTTCGCTCTCGTTGAAAAAAAAACAACATCCAAATGGGAATATTTGATGATCTTCGATCGGTTGGCTAGTTCGATCATGATTATCGCTGATCATCATAATTAGATATCCTCCTTGATGATAGAATGCTAAAATTCATGCTCTGCCAATCGGTTCCTAATTTATCCGACGCACCCTCATAGACGTCCAGACGAGTGTTCGGATGGTCATCTCAAGCTGCTCGTCTGTACATCGTCGACATGATTAATCTTTCTATTCCATTGTCTTCCTTTCAACTTTCCGCTTCTCAAACCTGCTCGCACATGCATTCGGCACAAGGTGAACCTCAATCGAGAGTCGTAAATTTTACTGTACGTATATATCTTTTGATCTTCAACGACTCGATACGTCATCACGCTTGAGTGAAGTGTATTGATGGCATACGTACTCGAAGAGCCCGTCTCTTCGAATTAAAGCAACTGACTCGATGGTTCCCTTTCAAGATCAAGCTCAAGTCGCTAGTCTTCGAGGTTACTTCCGACAATATGGTTTTGGATTCTCAGGCGCGGTGACATGATTTTTTATCGGGTCGTCTTTACGCATGCGCAAGGTCGCTGTATCCTAAGATGTTTCATATTTCCTATGGATATTTTACTGACGCGTTTGAACAATCGATATATATATATATATACACTGCCGGCCAAAAGCTTGGGTACACTAGTCAAAATTTCTTACCGTACTAAAAGTTAGATAGTGGACTCAAAAATAAGGATAATCGAATTTCGCAAAGGGCGTCTCAAAGAGGACGTATTTACCTTTATTTTGCTTTTTAAACATATTTTATACGATTTTTTTCGCCCTGGTACACACTTTTGAACGTGGCCATTTTACGACTGTTTTCTGGGCTGTCGAAAATTAACTGCAAAGTTTGTGGCAACATTTTTCCTCGGTTTTTTCCATGGTCACCTTAAAGAGGATATCAAAGCCGACATTTTTGTTTTTTTAGAAAGTCTCGGGCGATTTTTTTTTCGCTCCAGTATTGCATTTTTGGCTGAAAAAAGACATGTTTTAGAAAAAAAGGCGTCATCGAAGAACTATAGGGTTTCCGAAGAAATGACAAGAGGGTAAAAAGTTGCACGGGTTCACACTAGAGTGGCTAGAGTTTTTTTAGAATTTTTGTTCACCCTATTTTTGGTTGGATCTTTGAAAAATGGAGATCCACTTGGGAATTATGGGGTCTAGGACAATTTATTAAGAAAATAAATTTAGTTCACATTCTTATTTTTTATTAACTACAATTTTTTTAGATTAAAAAAATCGGTGGAACTGGGAGAATCTTTTTTCGATTAAAAACTCGTATGGACGAGGTAAGAGACTTGATTGACCATTTTTTGCGTTAAAAAGCAAGTACAAACGTTTGAAGTTCGGTGGTGCTGGATTTGTGATAAAGGTCAAAAAGTACCTCGTTATTTAGGGAAAAATCACGATAAAAAAAGTTTTGGAGAGGAAATCTGGAAAAATGTCAGCGAATCTAAAATGAAAAAATCACGACCTTTTGTCTTTTTTATTTCTGGAGGCACAACAACCGACTGACGACGATTCTCCGAATTCCACCGAATTTTTATCCAATCTGAAAAAATGTCGTTACTTAAAAATAAAAATGTAAACTAATTTCCGTTCTTAATATATTGTCCTAAACCCCATAATTCACAAGGAAGCCTTTCCATTTATCGAAGTTCCGAACAAAAATGGTAAAGAAAAGTTCGCAAAAAATTCTGAACCAATTCTAGCCACTCCAGTGTGAACCCATGTAACTTTTTACCCTCTTGACATTTCATCTGAAACCTTATAGTTCTTCGATGACGTTTTTTTTCTAAACCGTGTCTTTTTTTTATCTAAAAATGCAATACTAGGGCGAAAAAAATCGTACGAGACTGTCTAAGAAACAAAAATATCGGTTTTGGTATCCTTTTTAAGTTGAGTATAGAAAAAACCGAGGAAAAATGTTTTCACAAACTTTGCAGTTCATTTTCAACGGCCAAAAAATTGCCGAAAATGGCCACGTTCAAAAGTGCATATCGGGACGAAAAAAAATCGTAGAGAATTTTCTTAAAAAGCAAAATAAAGGTAAATTTGTTCTCTATAAAACGCCACTTGGGAAATTCAATTATCTTCATTTTTTAGTCCGCTATCTAACTTTTAGTGCGGTAAGAAATTTCGACTAGTGTACCCAAACTTTTGGTCGGCAGTGTATATATATATGCATGCATTTATATATATATATATATATATATATATATATATATATATCAGATTTCAGACCGCAATTTGAAACGTCAACTTGGATTGACAGCTTTTCAATTTATTACGCTAAGGGGATTTTTAGTTACCGATTCGCCTGGCATGAAGGAGTACGGAGTGAATCTTGTTCCAAAAAAAAAAACTACGGCTCCTATACTTCTATACATCGAACGGAATATACAACAAAAAATCAATCTTTTTTTCGGGACGATCAATTATCAGCCTGCCATTCGTACACGTGGAACGAAAGTGACTGTGTACATATTCACCTATGTCGAGTCATATGGCGTTCCAGCAACGATGCTATAAAACGTTGGCAAGGACACGTTCGCTATTACGGTCGGCACCACCTGCCTCTGGTACTCAGTCCTTTGCATGTGTGGATTAAATTGTCTGGTTGAAGTTGTACGATATCATCTCTATAGTTAGACGGCTGTAACGGATCGTTTGGTACAAGCATACGCAACAATGTGAATAAGGATCTTCAAGTTGACCATGAAATAAGACTGCCATGCAAAGAAGTGACAGACCATGTGCAGAGTTACTGTCACAATTGTCAGTCATTCACTAGGAATCAACAGTATCTGTAGCCTGCTTCGTAAAAATCGATTGTACACAGATGTATGTATGCCAAATTGATATTTGATTGACAATTGCGTTAACCTTCGTTCAGCTCCGAAGATAAATTCTTTGGTCGATTTTGATATTCTTCTGTTAAAAGTAGGTATTACTATTTTAGTATTGATTAACTGTTGTTTAAAAGCAACACTTTTAATCAACACTAATTACTTTAGTGTTGATGATAGTGTTGATGATAGTGATTACTTTAGTGACACTAAAATTACTTTAGTGTTGCTTTAACTGGACAATATTACGAATTGTACTTGGGTAGTGATATTTTTTATTTCTAATGTTCCTCGCCCCCGTTGCCTTTACGACTCCATCCATTTCACCTTTACACTTCTCACTTCACTATTTCCAGATTCTCAGACACCTCCCTAGAAACTGCACCAGCCACTTATTTGTACCGCACTTCTGTATCCCATTTTCAAGAGGGCACACGGAAACTGAGGAAACCCGCGCTAGTACATTTCCAGTTTTGTTGCCAATGGAAACGCGGTAAAACTGCCTCCCCCTCAGTTGTCTGGGCGCAAGCCAGTGCGTTGCTGAAGGCCCTCCATCCAAGTATTGATTGGGAGATCGGCAATGTGAACCACGTGGCCGTTACTTTCGTTTACTGCGTTAACAATATTCATACATTTCAACAATTCATGTTCCGCAATGAAGAATATTCGCAATTCATTCCGTTCAACATGACTTTTATCTTAAATCCATCAATGAGAGGGTCGTTGAAAAAAAAACCATCTAGACCAGCAAGAACGTCGTCAGCGAATGCGGCGCACTTTGTTGCTCCTTTTCGTTGCTCTCAAACGGAACGGCCATAAAGGGACATTGCGTTGAAAAAATAGCTTTCGCATCAGGCACATCCGGAAAAGTGTAATATCGTACAGAATGTGAATGCTGGGGGATCAAAAATTATGGTCATCTGTATACGTATGTAGATACACCGGTTGCTCGGTTTTTTCCAAAGTTCTCTTCGGTGTTCAAAGGTGACCGGTGAGTACCGTGTTGGCTTCCTGCAAAAGTAACGAGATTGGACAGAGGAGAGGATGAAAAGGGAGTTGGCCTGCCGAGCAATGCGAAAACTAGCTAAATGGGAATACACGCATCACCGTCGGTCCATATGGCTCCGCGTATTATACTCTCGTGTTTTCAGTACAGCGATACATTCACTACAGTACAACGTACGGCACATGTTTGCTCTTTTTATTACTCAGTGTAGTTCGAGGAGGGGAGGAGGATGCCAGAAAGCAAAGTTGACAACTAACGGACACTCTGTACGATGTTTTCAGAGAAATGACGACGAAATATTTAAAATCCATGTGCGTGTATGGGATCGTGAAAAACGGGGCTGAGAGAGGAAGAGAGATGACGCGAATCTCGAAGCGGTTTTCCATCCTCGATGGATTAAGGGGTCTTCTCACTTTAGACGCTAGAAAAAGGCTATTTTCATGAAGTTTTTGATAGGTCTATATTATAGATATTGATATAAAAGTTGTTATACTTAATAAATACATTTTTTAAAGTATTTATTGAAGTCACAATTTATAGACGAAAATGGTAGTTAAAAAAATGTCCTAAAAAATTGTAGGTCTGCGCTGTTGATGAAATCTGGGAGATGGATTGTCCGGGGGCCGAGTTGAAATTCCGAATTTTGAATAATCAGAACGCTCAAAACTCCGAAAGAATACTACCCCGAAAGATCAAAACTCCGGAAGAATTTTACCCGAAAGAACAAAACTCCGAAAATCTAAACGGGGCCGGGTTGAAATTCCGAACTTTCAATGATGAGAACGCTCAAAATTCCGAAAGAATACTACCCCGAAAGAATTTCACACGAAAAACCAAAACTCTGAAAATTTGAATACCGTCAAAATAATTCGGCTATGGAAGTTTTAAAAGTTTCAAAATTTTCAATAAATCAACGAATTATTTCAAGATTTTTTTTATTAATAAGAAGTGATTTTACGTCAATTTTTAAATTTGCCTAGACAATGTTATACGTTCTACATCATTTACAGTCAACTGTGTAGACTTTCGCTGGCATGATCTTGACAAAACTTGTAATTTCGGGACATTAAAATTAGGAATTTTAAACCGTCGGACCATTCAAAGTTCGGAATTTCAACCCGGCCCCCGTGTCAAGATCATGCCAGCGAAAGTCTACAGAGTTGGCTGTAAATGATGTAGAACGTACAAAATTGTCTAGACAAATTTTGAAATTGACGAAAAATCTCTTCTCAATAAATGAAAATTCTTGAAATAATTCGTCGATTTATTGAACATTTTGAAACTTTTAAAACTTCCATAGCCGAATTATTTTGACGGTGTTCAGATTTTCGGATTTTTGGTCTTTCGTGTAAAATTCTTTCGGAGTTTTGTTCTTTCGGGGTAGTATTCTTTCGGAGTTTTGAGCGTTCTGATCAATAAAAGTTCAAAATTTCAACCGGGCCCCATTTTGAATTTTGGAACATTAAATTTCGGAATTTTAAACTGTCGGAGCATTCAAAGTTCGGAATTTAACCCGGCCACATCATCCGAAACAAAAAAATCAAACGGTTTTAGATTAACTATGTTAATGGCTAATAACGCATATCATATGATTTTTGATATATGCAAAAATAACAAAATGGCGGACATTTTTCGAAAAAACAAAAAAAAGTGTTTTTTCACCGTTTTTGGCAAAAAAAAAGTAAATGTCTAAATTTAAAAAAATCCTTGATATGCGCTACAGATATAGTTGTAAAGAATATGTAGTTAAAATTTCATACGGTTCGGTTCAGTAGTTTCGAAGATTTTATCAACAAGCCATCGAAAAACGTTGTTTCGAGAAAAACGCGCTCAAAGTTTGTCTGGGATACATAAATACATTAAAAAAAATTTTAATATATTTCGAAAGCGTATTTATTAAGTTTAACAACTTTTATATCAATATCTATAATATAAACCTATCAAAAAAATCATGAAAATAGTATTTTTTAGCGTCTAAAGTGAGAAGACCCCTTCAATCAGATGCGTACCAACGGCGGAATATTGATAACTCCTTGTCCGGCCATACGATCCGGAAATACGGATATTTATATTAATAAATATCGATACTTCACTTACCATGTGTGTCCATCGATATTCGATAAGCCCAATGATATATTCAACCAATCACGAGCAA
Organism: Ophion slaviceki; assembly: GCA_944452715.1. Classification (NCBI taxonomy): domain Eukaryota; kingdom Metazoa; phylum Arthropoda; class Insecta; order Hymenoptera; family Ichneumonidae; genus Ophion; species Ophion slaviceki. Next base: position 33,414,773 of record OX101786.1, on the reverse strand, counting down.
GTATCGGGAAGTTGAATATAACAGTTACTTCCCATCCATGGTATTCGTGAGAATTCGAAAAATATCCAAAAGCTACCTTCACATGATCCCAAATGTGAAAATAAAATGCGTCAGCGACATGCCTGCCTGCGAAACGGTTCGCCGCTCTATATTTCTCCAACACAAGGAGTCATTCCGCGCTAAGCATTAATTGGTGCTCTTTGGATTGTCTTCACTGACATTTAATTACAGAAATGTGGACGGACCAAAAAATCTGAATTTCTACGTCCACGTAGTAACTTCGTTAATGACGATCGGAGGACCTTAAGATAAAACGTGAATATTCGTGTCGAAAGTATCTGCTTTTTATTCCACAACGTTAAACCGAATGGAATAGCTGTGTGCTAAAGATTTCATCTGGAGACCGCCACAAGGAAATTTTTTTATTGTATGCATAGAATATTGCTTTGACGAGAACATCCATTTTGAACCAATTTTCACAAAATGTTCTATGCATTTGTTCGTAAGCTTTTTCCGTCGTGTTAGGTGCGTCGTAGAAAAAGCGAATAACAGAATTTCGAAAATGTAAGCGATTGAGAGAGAGAGAGAGAGAGAGAGAGAGAGAGAGAGAGAGAGAGAGAGAGAGAAAGAGAGAGAGAGAGAGAGAGAGAGAGAGAGAGAAAGTTTATTTTGTATTCTGGAGCGTATGCTCCTTAAGAGCACTGTGCATATATTCTTACAAGGGGGCGTACACAAATTACGTAACGCCAAATTCACCAACTTGGACCCCCCCCCCCTCCCACGCACCACGGCCGTAACGCCTGGCTGGAAGCCCCCCCCCCCCCCATACTCCGTTACGTAACGGGTGCTTTGTCGTCAATAATTTCGATTTTTTCATAGAGACATACATAATTAATTATGAAAGGATTGGATTTATACTCATTTTGAGAATTATATATTGATCTAGTTTTGTACCAATTTTATGAAAAAATCTTCAAAATTAGTCGAGATATATGCCTTGATTTGACGACGAAAAAAACAATTGCTTCATTACCCCATCGATATCTTTATGAAAGGTTATCTGTAAATAAAAAGTCAACAATTTATCGATATGTATATAAATGTAGCTATCGTTATGCGTAGCCGTTTTTTTTATATTGGTCTGTTTTACAAAATACCAATAGTTTGAACATTTTTTTCTATATTCAAAGCTCTTTTTCTGTTAAGCAGTCTTTAAAAATAGTAATTGTCAGAATTGAAAAAATCGGCTGCGTACAACCTTAGACATTGCGATTACAAAAATGTCACAAAAAAATGAAAATCGGTTGGTAAGTTTTTGAGTATTCCCTGGGACAAAGTCGAGAAAAGTAGTTTCGAGAAAAACGCGTTCAAAGTTTTCGGACCATTTTTTTTATATAAAGTTATGTTTTTTTCTAGAATATTGATACTTACATTAAAGTATCTAGTCGCGGGCGATATGACGGTTGTTCATCTTCATCATATTTCACAAAATAATAAGAGCCTGCACTCCATCTATTGTGAACGATGCCACACCTGTAGGGACTGAGGGCACTCACCGGTTGCGCTACCTGTTCTCACTAAAGTGGCTAACTCCGCACTGAGAAAAAATAATCGTTGAATGTGCAAAATGCATTTTGTTGTATCGAAATTTTGTTGTTCAAACAGTTGCTCAGACATGCTAAATAAGCTACAGTTCACACCACTATGCTATTTTACTACCAACTATACTGTTTTGCTATGCCAATAAAAAATCAAGTTGAACGTATTTAAAGATACATTTTGTTAAACCAACTGAATTTTGGATGGATAAACGAATTTTTTTTTCAGTGCGTCAATTTTCGGACTTGTGAATAGAAATGGTACCAACATTCTTTTGAATATATGTATTTTCAAGAATTACAAAAAACAACAAAAGTGTTTTTCAAATTTTGCTTGGGGAAAGTGGGAAAGCTGGTGTGCAAGTTCTTGCACAGCGACTTCCCCCCTTAAGGCGTTATACGCAGTTGCAAGGCCAAAAAAAGTCGTTTTTTCACGATTTTTTTCTGGAAAAAGATTTCATTTGGGCAAAACGAAAAGTATTAGGCAGAGTAGTGGCATCTTTTAGCTTTATATTGGCATTTTTTATTTAAAAAAATATTCATTAACATTGCTCCTGTAGGAAGTCTCCTGGAGGTCCCCGAAAAAAAAGTCCGGCGGTAAGCATAGTATCACCGGTTTGGATTATCTAAAATGAAAAAACCAAAAAGATTATTTTAGGGGATAGATGAATCCAGGTATTGATCGAAGGAATAGTCGAAATTTTAATTTTTGACAAAATGATGGCTCCGGAAAGAAACAATTTCCATTTTCGACCAAATTCTTTTCTTTAAATCGTTGAAAAAAAAATATAAATAATTATCGGAAATCTTATTCCTTCGATCAATACCTGAAGAATATATCTGACAAGGTTGTGTTAAAATTGCAGATCGAACGGTTGAGCCGTTTTTTAGAAATCGTGCTCACCGACTTTGAAAACATCGTTTTGAGAAAAACGCTCTTCGGCTCTTCGCCGAAGCCCCCTTACAAATATGTGTGTATTTCTGAGAATATTCGCTGGATTGATTTGAAATTTTCAGGGAATATACTCACATATTTGTACATTCCGCAAATGCAATTTTAAAAAATCAATTGTTTGAAATGTCTAACTGCGTATAACCCGTTAAGTGACTGTCAACTTTCCGCAGTAAAATTGCGCGTGAGTTTTAAACTCAAAACTTGAACGTGCAGAAATTTTGCTACTTTCGACAGTCCTAAAATCGTGACGACACGCAAACCTTGGCCTCCCCCTCGCCCTACGTACGTAGACCGTAACGACTCGCCGGACACCCCCCCCCCCCCCCAATATTGATAATAATAATAATAATAATAAATAACGATAAAGATAACAATATCGATAACAAAAGTACTGTATAAAACATTAAAAGGAAGGTAGAGAGTTGTTACCTCTGTTACCTCTCTGCGACCAAGGCGAAGCCACTGATGTTCCAAAAGTGAACCATCATAGCTACTATACATTCATGTATACATACCCCCGTTGTTTGCACATGGTTTTCGTCTGGCATTTCACCAGGTTCCTCTGACGTATTTGTTATCAGGCAGGGATTTTCGGGAATTTCGCTT
>OX101786.1:33365543-33411414 GCA_944452715.1 Ophion slaviceki | reverse complement strand
AAGTTCCATTGTAATCGATTTTGTGAGACTCGCCCTCCTTGACAGATCGCTCGGTAGCGGCTGATTTTTTTCACACATTTTGATTGCAACATCTCCTTCGATGATCTGTGAGAAAACAACTGCATTATTGCAGTGTTGCAAAAGCCCTGGCTCGGCAATTTTTGTAATTGTAAGAATGACGAAAGAATAAGAGCAGGGAGTATATATATATATAGATATATATATATCAATTATAGTTGAGAGATACGATAAGCAGGAGATTGGCGTGTAAGAATGCGAAAAGAACCTGCAGTTTGACATAGCCACTTAACGCGGGCTAGTATATGTTATGCATAGACGCATAGAACACACAGTGAATATAATTAGATTCGGGCTGTGACGATATGCAATGCATGTATAGGCACATATCTACATATATATCTCTAATACAAGAGCCGAACAAACAACATTATTTATGTATATACAGGGTGTCCTGTTATGAATGGATAATTCTGCAATTGTCGATAGGTCAGGTCATGCACTACTATATGCTGGAATTCCAGTTTAGTAAAAGTCCCACGGTTTTCGAGACAAAATTCATCTGCTTTTGGTTTTGTGAATGCCATTTCTACAAATGATAGCTTTTTTTATCCGGTTTAAAAAACATACTTTTCGTTATTTCTTTCATCTAGAAAAGTCTTTTTGATCTCAATTTGAGAGCCTGCGGTGTAGAAAAAATGTACTACGCATTTGTGTCCATCATTAAAAAAAGTTGCTAAGTTATCGTCGATTTATATCATTTATAGAAATAGCATGCGAAAATCCAAAAGCAGATTTTTTTTAAATAACATACAGCCAGTGGCAGGATTATCCATTCATAAAAGGACACCCTGTATATATATATAGTATATGATAGTAAAAATATACATACCTTTATATACGTGTGTGTGTGTGTAGCGAAAGAACATTTTGAACACGTCATATCTATGTAATGTCGGCTATTAACACATACAGGCCGCGCATATGCACACATATGTCTAGTTACAACAAGGTCACGACCAACATGATTAAAAATGTAAAACAGAGTGTTTTACGCCTTCCGTAGGCTAGCACTGTCGAGAAATACAGTAACGGGAGGCCTCTTTAACCTCACGATTTGCATTCCACGTGCTAAAGCTCTTATCTCCAATTAGCAAGAAGGCCGCGCTAAATAGACCCAACGAAGTATCCAAGTTCCCTGTAGCACTCTGCACCGAATCGGCATTCGGTATCAAGTGCATCAGCACAAACACAAGTAAGGAATACGTGGCCGTATGGCAGTGACTGATGTCGCCTTCATTGCAGGAAGTATTTAGGAACACTTTTTTTACTAAAATTATTATGTATCGTAAATTTGGATCTCAATTAAAGAGGTCTGTGGTTGGGTTTAACAAAAATTAAATTATTGATGTTTCAGATGAGAGTGCTGGGATAACGAGGTCGGAATTCCAAACACGACTGATACATAGTATAGACTAGTTGGAGTTTTTTTTATTGAGAAAAGGTGATAGGCTATGAAGTCATCATTATTTGAGGAAAGTGCCGTCGCTGCTGAATGGCCAATTCAGTTGTAGGCGGTTTTGGCAACTGGAGTGATCTGAAAGGAACAATTTCAAAAATGTACTTTTAGTATAATAATTAAACTTTCGTATTATCGGATACTTTTGTGAAATTATGAAAATTACGAAAATGGCAAGCTGAACGGAGAAAGTTCTATGTTGTACCAAAAAAACAACTTTATTCATTTTATTATAAACAAATGGATGAACATATTTGAAAAATCATCAGTCATACGATAGAAAATGTAATGAACCTATGCTCCCTCCGAATTCGAAGTGAATCGGACGAATAGATTTTGACATACGACTTACACCGTTCTATTAAACATATTTTCGAAAAAAAATTGTACTTAAGGGGCTACATTTATCTAGAGGCTTGAAAAAATGGCCAAATACCGACATTTTCTTCTGGGAAATTGTTGGTGAGAAAGAAACGCATTTTTTTAAACGCGACGATACATATATTGAGAGCCTTTGAAAAAAATCACCAAAAAATACAGAAATATTTTCGCGACGTTTGGTGGTGGACACTCTCCAGCTTAAACGGTCCATCCGAAGTCTAAAAACCAAACGACTTATTCAAGTTAACGATAAATACGAGTCGTTGACGATCGTCGATTTTTTAAATTATTTTTTTTAACGAAGTGCCGACGAATTGAAGCTCGAGCATGCGAAATCTCTGAAAAAAATTGTCATTTTTACGTAACTATTAAAAAATGAAGATCGATTTGAAAAAGGTGGGATCGTCAACGACCCTTAACGGTTTCTCGTCGTATCTTCTGTAAATTTGGAAACAATCCATCAAGTGGTTTTCTAGATATCATGTCCACCGACTTTGAAAACAGTATCATCTGCCGACGGCCATATTTTTGTTGATTTTTTTAAGGCACGCAATACATATACGTTTGTGTTTAAAAAAAATGCGTTTCTTCTTCACCAACCGTTTCCCCCAAAAAATCGGAATTTGAGTATTTCGGAATTTCGGGCCTTAAGGTATATAGCCCCTTGAGATCCTAGGCTATAAAAAAAATGCTATAAAAATATCGTATTTTCGAAATTTCACGCTCACGCAGACCCCTCAATGCCGAGACCTATAGACGCCGCGACTCAATACAGATATATAGGTAAGGAGAAAGCAACGCAAAGGCAGAGCACATTGGAATACCGAGAAGATCCCGGGAGATGCTCGATGGAAATTGTCGTATTGCCACTAATTTGTCTCGATTGAACGCGTCGCGGCCATACGATATATATCGTCGAATGATTTCGCAACGATGACGCTAACGACCAATAACAGGGATCTCCCTGCTTGTGCTGCCGTCGCGAGTTCTCTCGGGGTTCTCGTTATGCGTTACGTATCTCTCGACTCATCCGCGATATCGGAGAAACATTGGTACCTAACGAGACAGTAAGTATACAGAGGAAAGGAAAAGAAGCAAAGTGAAAACATAACGAGACGGATTTAAAATAAATTGCTCGAGTATCGATTTATTCGAGAGATTGAATTATTCATGGAGAATTCATTTTCCATAAATCTGTGTGTTTATATCGCGCGATATTCACATTATCTCACAACGGTATTCGATCATGACGTTTCCGTCAAAAAACGATCAGATGAAGCCCGTTTTAGCCCGTCGCCTGCACACAATTCGTTATTGGGTAGTTCTTTGGATAAGTGACTTTTACGAATGAGCCTAACATTTTTTTGCTATTTTCTCGTTTATTAGGTTATGAGTTATGATATTCAGTTGAGGGAAGCTGAAATTCACCCCCTCCCCCCATAAAAAGTTATGAGGTTTCGAAGTTTACGGAAACTCGTGATAAAATACATTTTTGACAATTTAGGGGGCTATATTGAGGATGGAGGGTGGGGAGATTTATAAAAGAAGCCCTTCCTGAATACAAACAAACCCAAACAAACGCAACCCCCTCCGGCGTGAGGGTTTTAATACAGAAGTTTTTGAAAAATTCGAAATTATTTTTAATGATTTTTTGCTCGTAAAAAAAATTGTGAATGAAAAATTTCAGCTTCCCCCGACTGAATATCATCATTTATAACCCGATAAATGAGAAAATAGGGAAACAAATTTAAGGCTCATTTTTCGGAAAAGTCATTTATCTAAAGAATTACCTCTTATTGTATTCGCTCGTTTGATTTTCACATCACACGAATCAATAAAAAAAGCGTGTGTACAGTGCGAATGAGAAATCAATTTTCCTCATAATCGACTCACTGTTCCGATACTCCCTATACTTTACAACTCGACGATAAGTTAGGCAGCAAACGAGGGCGTTTCGTCGCCTGAACGAGCTCGACACGGATAAAATAAAACTCGTGAGATTTATCAACGTTCGTCGCATGCACTCCTTTATAGAGGTCTTCTTACGAGGAGTAGGGTAAACCGACCGGTGAATGGACGAAAGCTGATTTATATTTAAAATAAGCGAAGAATATGAATTGTTGATAAAAACGATATAATTCAGGAAAAAATATCACAGGTGTCGTGAAAACCGATTTCTCAGTTCAATATCGAATCTTGACGCTACAGGAATTTTTCTATTAGGTTGGCAAAAAAGTATTTGCGTTTTTTCGCCAAAAGTAAGTGTGTGGTACTTGCACACCGCGCTGTGCACATACGACTGTGCACGGTAGGTGTTCTCAAAGCGAAAACGAAACTTTTCATGAGTTTTGAGGTATTGCTTCATTACTTAAGGAGTCTTCTCACTTTAGACGCTAAAAGAAGGATATTTTCGTGAATTTTCTTGATAGTTTTATATTATAGATATTGATATGAAAGTTGTTATGCTTAATAAATACACTTTCGAAATACATTTTTTAAAAAATTATGTATTTATGTAACCCAAACCAACTTTAAACGCGTTTTTCGACGACTTGTTGATAAAATCTTCGAAACTGAACCGATCTCTATGAAATTTTAACCCCATATTATTTACAATTATAGCTGCAGCGCGTATCAAGGATTTTTAAAATTTTTATATTAACTTTTTTTCCAAAAACGGTGGAAAAAAAAGTTTTTTTTGTTTTTTCAAAAAATGTCCGCCATTTTGTTATTTTTGCATATATAAAAAATCGTATGATATGCGCTATAGCCATTTACATACTGAATCTGAAACCGTTTGATTTTTTTGTTTTGGATGATCCATCTCCGAGATCCCATCAACAGCGCAGACCTACATTTCTTTTAGGACATTCATTTAACTACTATTTTCGTTTATAAATCGTGACTTGAATAAATTTTCTTTTTTCAAATCTTTTTCGAAAGTGTATTTATTAAGTGTAACACCTTTTATATCAATATCTATAATATAAAAGTATCAAAAAAATACATGAAAATAGTTTTTTTAGCGTCTAAAGTGAGTAGACCTCTTAAGATAGAATCAATCTTTGATTTTTTGCCAACATCGTAAATAAATTCGTAATAATAGGTCAGAATTAGACACTTCTATTCACTGGTGCTCTATTCTAACCTCTTTCCAGTGAATCAAAATATGGGCTCTGTTATGATAATTTTAAAAGCGGAGTGAAAATTTAGCTCATCTGCTGACAATTGCAACAGTAATTACTGTTAACCATTGGCAATATACATTTAATTAAACGTTGTCATAAAACCATTTTATTGGTTTTTATATTTTAACAAAATTGATTTTTTTTCTCTGTCGAAAGAAACCTTGGTTGTTTTTTGAGAGTGTCACGTTGATATGCAGAAAAGCTTTCTGTATTTTCTACAAAATCGTAATAACAAGTATAACACTCGTATGCACAAGAATATTATAATTTTTGTGCGAGACAGTGATATCCAAATCTGCCATTTAATAAAAATGAATAATAATTTATTATCCTTTACATCGTTCAACTACACTGCACGTCCATTTACTGGCGATTCAGCCATTTTGCTACTTATTCATCAACTTCTCCAATAATATTGAAGGTTGCAATTACTTCGATTTTTTTTATACTCAGTATAATATCTTTTGTTAGCGATGATAATGAAAAAATTAGTTTTCATAATATTCACATTTTGCAGTCCATCTGAATCCTGCAGTGTCGTTATTCGTCCATTCACTGGTCGGTTTCACACTACATCTACAACAAGAGGGCTATTCTGTAAGCGTTTACACTCCATCACCCCCTCCCCCACTGGCTGCGACACTCAAACGAACCGAAAGAGCATCAAAGTGTTCAATGCTTCGATACACGTATATATCATTCAAGAAATCAACCTTAAGTGTGTCACGCCTCGTCAAGTGCGACCCTTGAGTCCACAGCATATACAATTTTTCTTTCTTCGTATTCAAATGGGAAACAGAATAATGATTCATTCATGACGTATATAAATTACGAGTCGTGAGGGACCGCCACTGGTGGATAGGCGATTGGAGTTCGGCTCCGGCGGTACTTCAAGTTAAGCAACGTTGTGCACTGCCGATACTCGGAGCGGTGACCGCTTAGCTGTGCACCGGCTGGTGCATCAAGCAGTCAGCGCAGGCTAATGCTTATGAAGCCTTGGTGAAGATACTTGAGTTAAACTTGAGTTAGAGAATCGGAAGAATATCGGGCCGTCTATGCTGGTACGGGCTTTCCACACTTTCCACGAACCCTCGGCAAATTCGGTATAGTGTAGCTTAAGGGGGAAGGTACCTCTCAGCGAGGAAATATTAGCGGATTTTCATGGTTTTTTTTTAAAGGAAATATTTCTTCACCATTTTTGAGACTTAGGGTGTTTTATTATCACTTTTGGCTGTTACATGGTATTTTTTTAATATTTTTAATATATATTTTTTATATATCTTTAAAAATGCCATACCTCCGCCATTTTTAGAGATTGATAAATAAATAAAAATATCACGTAACAGCCAAAAGTTGTAATAAAACATACCCTGAATCTCAAAAATGGTGAAGAAATCTTTCCTTTTTTTTTGCTGATTTTAGAGGTTACTTCCTTTAGACCTTTAGAGGTAACTCCCTCCCCTTAAGGGGTATGCATAACCTTGGAATTTCAAAAAATCTACTTTTGGTCTATTTTATTTTCTCATTGCGTAGAGTCTTAACTTTGATTTCGTTCAAAGATTTTGTAAAAATTCCAAAAATTGTCCGAGTTATGACGATTTTAATCGAGCACGTCAGAACGTCCCTTTGCGTTACTGCTCTAGCGCCGCGCGGTGCATTGTGTCGTTTCTAAGGGCATTGATATGACTTTGGCCAACCAGGCTGTTTTGTTATGCGATGCAGGAATCGCAGATTAAAGGTACGAAAAATAATTGTGATTTCGTCTCAAGCAAGTAGTCCATACACCAAGGCACTTTCTTTCTTAGCAAATTTCTCAAATAACAATTGGGACGAAAGAGTGCAATTTACACAAAGAAATTTTGAGTAAAAGATGTTTAATTTTTTTACTAGCTCCATTAGTAATGGAGATATAAGCAACGAAAATTAATCGCATGACATCTCGCTCATCGTACATCGACGAAAAAAAAATTGAAAATCAATCTGGTTTTTTAACTTCAAGGTTATGCATACCCCTTAAGACGCTTAAGGGGTATGCATAACCTGAGACGAAAAAAAAATATTAAAAATCAATCAGGTTTTTCAATTTCAAGGTTATGCATACCCCTTAAGACGCTGTGGACGCACCGTAAGTTAGGTTAGATTAGCAAAGTGCAGGTAAGGAGTGATTGGGAAGGGTTCAATTGGACGGGGCAATGCGTAAAAACCCGTAAGGGCATACGTTGGAACAAAGGAAATAAATTACGAGTCGCAAGAGCAAGAAGAAATGCTGCTAGTTTTTTGTTCGGCGTCACGTGCATTGCGGAGCCAACTGTATACGCGTTGCGGTGAGCCTTTCGTATACTTGGTTCATGTATGTCTAAAATATGTTTATGCAACAATTTTTTACCGTATTTTCTTTTTACACACGGTCGTAATGTTGGCCGTTGCGTTCGTGACATATTTATTATCGAAGTAACTTTTGACACCAGGATCGTTTTTAGGGTTCCGTAGCCATTGGGAACCCATAAAATTTCGTCATGTCTGTCTGTCCGTCGGCCGTGGCCCGGGCGTGTCCCTTCTCAGCCTTCGTTACGCTTGTAGCCTTTGGTTATAACCGTCTGAAATAATTCGTGTAATTTACTTATGGTAAAGTAAACTTACTTTTCGTAAGTACCTTTAAGTTCAATCATTATTTATAATACCGTAATTCGGTGCGTGAAAAAATATTAGTTTAGCGGAATAAATAAGGAAAAAGGTTTTTTTTAATTTGCGATACACCGACGGGACTCGTTTCGTTACTATCCCTGCCGAAAAAAAAAACCATTGAAGGCCCTCGACATTATCAATAATTCCATTGTTAAACGTCGAAATTTCATGCAAACGGGCAACGAGAAGACTTTTGCCAAATAAAAGTGACTTGGAAACTGTACCGTACAAGCTTAATGCTATTTGTGCATAAATAATAGTAATAAAATTATAGACCAACTCCGAGGGGGTAAAGCTCGAATGTGGAGGTGAAATGGGCGTGGAAAGCCCCGTACATGTAACCTCATTGCGTTCGCTTTGATTGTCGGGTTTCGAGAATGGAAATATACATAAGCGTTCCAACAATCACATACGTATATGTACATAATGTTATTATGTATCGTTGCATCTCTGTTTCGTAGTCACGTCAGTATAAATGCTTCGGTATGTCGATCTGATAGGGCGTCACATTGTGTTGCGTCCTCGAACAGACTGGACGGAGCAGATACATACTTTTAATCAACGGCTAAAAATCAGAGGGGCGTAGACGACAAAATGTGATAGGGAGAATGATGCATGGTATGCGCCATTTTAGGGGCCCTATTAATACACAAAAGCATATATATATATAGATATATATATATAATATTTTTCTATTGTTATATATAATAATTAATTTTTTTGTGTTCAATTTTTTTCAAATATATAAATACTGGGCAAAAGTTTTCGATCACTCGGGATAATTGCACAATTATATGGAATAATCTAATTCATTTTATTTCTCATTTTACAAAGATACTTTATGGCTTTATGAAATGAATTATATTGTTGTAATATGATTTTCCCATTATCCAAAGTGATCGAAAACTTTCGACCGGTATTGTATGTATAATAATTTTTTACTTGTTGATAAAGAATTGCTACAGTAATTGCGAGAAAATAGGAGCCCATAAAATATATATATATATAACGGGTGTCCCATTTTAATCTTACACCTGATTAATCTCGAAAAGTACTGCTCCGGTCTGGTATTGAGAATAATAAAACTTTTAGGGTTCAAAGGGGGACGTTAAAAATGTTAAAAATTAAAAAAAAATTTAAATAAAAAAAATGGGATAATGAATTTCAAACAAATGGGATCAAATAAACTCAACCAAACTCACACACATACATGGGTTTGTTTGGTAGCCGAAGTGACGAGCCGCAGAGACTTAACCCTTGATTGGGTTTGTTTGGGTTGTCAAACAAACACACGTACACTTGCACTAGGGATGTTGAAGACCTTAGCTCCTCGTGGCACATTCTGGATAGCGCTAAAGTTGTGAGACATGGTATTCTAACCTAAAAATTATGAACGTTATCAAAAAACTTTTCCTACCAAAGGTGTTACGTTTGGCTTGATAAATGTTTCGGTGAAAGGAAATTCATCATCTCATTAAAAAAAACATGTCAGCCATCTTAACGTCGCTATTTTCAATTCTGAACCAATTTTTTTTTAACGTTCCTCTTTAAATCCTCAGTTTTATTAGAGTCAATACTTGTTCGGAGCAGTATTTTTCGAGATAAATCAGGCGTAAGATTAAAATGGGACACCCGGTATATATACACTACTGGACGAAATAAAGTACACCCAAACAAAATAAATGGAAAGATACCTACTTTATTTTGCCTAGGGCAGTGTACACGGAGAAAAAGAGAAAATGCATCACTCGGATCAACAAAATTGTTTATTCACAGTCGGCCAACAAAATATTGGAATGAAATACTAAAATATTTGATTATTCCGAGTATTCGTTATTTCGACGGAATAATAATTCCTTAAATAACCCGATATTCCATTTTTCGATAAATAATTCGTTGACATCCCCCAACGGCGATATGGCCCGAGCCATTTTTTGTCAGTGTATATTATGTGTGGGCGTATTTTCGTGTGCCGTTGGATGTGTACAAATAACCGTACATGTGGATACATATGATCGTATCGATCATATGTATGAGACTGGCGCATGACATATTTACGCTGTTGATACAGTCGTACGTGTATCGGACGAGTCCGTGTGAGAGGGAAACCGTATAGCATTGCATCGGGCTCACGGCAGGAGCTACCCGCGGCCTGGTGAAAATCAGGCTAACGAGACGTCGCGCACTGTCAACTACATGGTAAAGAGAATGTTCTTGTTTCAAAATCCACGCAAATGCGAACGCGAACAAAAGAAAATTAAGAGAAGTTAGCACTTCTTGGGTAAATAAAAATGAAGAAAAAATAAAACAAACGCTTTCATTATCTGTGAATCATTGCTTGCTGAAGTAAACACAAAAAGTTTCTTTGCGGTCGTCGTTTTGAGATCGAGATGATTTTTAAATAACAATGGAGTAATTTAAATAACAATGGACACGATCGTTCTTTTTACGTAGACTTGAATGAAAAAATATCTACAATAACACAGCTCAACAGCTGATTTGGTGCCGCAAAACTCTATATTTTTTTTATAATTCTTATTTCTATGTTGATCCTATTTTTCCACCTAACCCTTCGACTGCACACCTCTGCCACGAACCTCCGACTCCATATGGGGTCGATCGGACCCCAGACGTTTTTCAGATCGTTGTACTTCGGTAAATATGCATTTTTTTTTGTAGCGACGTTTTTTGTAGTCAATGATTGTCATTTTATGGCCCAACATTTATTTTTTAAGAAAAACAAAAATTGAGTGCTCAAACATTTGTCAAAGTGGAGGATGCGTTGAAAAATACGTACGTGCATGAAAAAGATCATATTTCGTTTGTCAAAATATAAACAAAGTCCTTTGAGGTTTTTAAAGAGGAAGGATTGTAAATACGGAAAGAAGACAGTGTGGACCGTCTTTCCAAAAAGTAAATTAATTCGGAGATTTGGATTTGAGCATTTTCGGGATAGTGAAAAGAGGAAAAAATCGACTCCTCCGGCAGATTAATTGTTGAAAACGTATATTTCCCGCATTTTTTATTTATTTCAATGACTTATTATTATTCACATTTATCGCAATCGACCTATAAGTACATTCGGTGTTCGTTGCACATAGCCCTCCTGCATAACGGACACTTGCATTTAGTTTTGATTGGCATTCTAAATACATAATTTACTATAGTAGCGCAAAATAAAAAATATCTATGAGCTGTTTCTATCGTAACTCACTTACATGTGGTAATAAAGTACCAAATTTCACGAAAAAAAATTCGTTCACTTTCGCCGCCCTACTGCGTAAACGGGGTCGACTCGACCCCAGGTCCTTTTTGGACAGCTGTCCTAAGTACACGGGCAGGATGTAGGATGCGGGCCGAGTGTCCACCTACAGAGTAGGAGTGGGGGAACATTCGAGCGGCGCACTGCGGTCGAATAGATTACCCCGTTTTGCGATACAGTCAGTTGAAAAAAAAATGGGGTCAAAACGACCCAGGGTGCAGTCGAAGGGTTAATATTAATATCCTACGTAAGAACACGGAAATATACATTTTTTGTATAAAAACTCATTTTATTGAAAAATTTGAGTTTTGGTAAATATTTTTACATTGAGTAAGCTTTTTTTTCGTGATTTTCTTGAGTAAGATTTTTTGAGACAGTCGCGCATCAAACTCCAAACGTAATCAGCCATCATGTGTGGGTGTCTTGGTGGGAGCGTTCTCCTTGCTCTTCACTGAAGGACCCAAGACTTCCTGTGAAGGGAAAAAAGCACTTCTCAGGAAACCTGTAATCGTTTTTATACGTTCATGAATAACATACTCTCCATACATATAACAGAATGTATTACTAATACATTCGAGCTACCTTAATACAGTGTTTGGGTAGTTCGAACAAGTTCGTCTTCGCTTTGCTGCGGTCGACATATCACTGAATTAATTTATAACAGCAAATAATGAAAAAAGTAAAATAAAAAAAATTCTTCAATGAACTGCGAACAACACTCACTATGAATCAAAAATTTATTTGAAAACCCTGGGTAGTAACTTGAAATATAGGTTAGTATAGGTCTCACCACTAGTCACTTGACAAAATTATACGAGTTTTACCGGCACCGAGAATTTTTTTTTTTATTCATATAATAAATTAGACTTTTATGATTAAACAAAACACATTTCAAATGCATACGACATGGGTACCAATAAAAGTTGCCATCAATAAAAAATGTCAATAAATAATCGCAATAAAAATGTGTATGAAATAATAACTAGAAACCGACATTGGTAGATGGGCGTTCGGCGTTCGGCTCCGGCTTCAAGTCAAGCCGCGTTGAGCATAGCCGACACTCGGAACGGTGACTGCTTAGCCGCGCAACGGCTGGCGCATCAACCAGTCAGCGGAAGGCCAATGCTTTTGAGACCTTGGTGTAGTTACTTGAGCAAAACGTTTGTGCACCACAGAATCGGAAGAATACCGTCTACACCGGTACGGGTTTTCCGTAATTTCTCCATACCCTCAGCAAAGTGGTATAGTGTAGGTTAAGACAGTTGTGGACGCAACAGAACTCAGGCTAGATGAGCAAAGTGAATCTAACCTGCCCTTATTTAACGGTAGGTTAACGACCGTTTTGAGATAGTTAACGGTAGGTTAGCTACTGTTTTAGATAGTTAACTGTAGGTTACCTACCGTTTTTAGATAGTTAACGGTAGGTCAGCTACCGTTTTTAGATAGTTAACTGTAGGTTACCTACCGTTTGTAGATAGTTAACGGTAGGTTACCTACCGTTTTTAGATGATTAACGGTAGGTTACCTTCCGTTTATAGATAGGTAACGGTAGGAAAACTACCGTTTTTAGATTGTTAACGGTAGGTTAGCTACTGTTTTTAGATAGTTAACGGCAGGTAACCTACCGTTTTTAGATAGTTAACAGTAGGTGACCTACCGTTTTCAGATAGTTAACGATAGGTTACCTACCTTTTTTAGATAGTTAACGGTAGGGTAGCTACCGTTTTTAGATAGTTAACGGTAGGTTACCTACCGTTTCTAGATTGTTAACAGTAGGTTACCTACCGTTTTAGATAGTTAACGACAGGTTAACTACCGTTTTTAGATTAATTTAGGCAATCTAAATACTGTGTCATTAACAGTAACGGTATTTAGATTACCTAAATCAATTTAAATTCAGTTAATCTAAAACTGTAGTTAACCTGCCGTTAACTATCTGTAAGAAACACAGATGCTACACAGGGGTTACGCGCACCCCAGCACTTCAAATCAACATGCTATCGAACTGTTTGTCGTAGAAAGGTTTTTTTTCCATTCGAATGGTGAAACACTGATGAATGGAATAGAACATACGAGAAAAACCTAATATAAACGTTTCGTTGTGAAAAATGCAATCGAACAAAGCAAGAAAAATGATTTTAGCATTCCTCACTAATTAGATTCCTAGGGTTAACTTCACGGTATATTGTAGCTTAAGGCCTTAGGCCACAGTAACGGGTATAAAATCATGTGCGAATTTAACAATTTATTTTCGTATGAAAAAGGGATTCACTCATAAAATTCATTACACATCTATTTAGTATGAATATCAAGCTGTTAGTTATTTTTCTTTTTTTATGTACAAAATTGCCGACTACTAATATTTCCTTTTGTGATATTTTTTTAGGCGCTCTGGGGCGTGACATTTAGCATCCACAATTTTTTACCTAGAACAAAAAACAAAAATTCTCATCAACCTACATTTGAATACCTAGAGCAGTACGTACGGAATTTGAAAAATATTGTTTTATTCAAAAGTTGTAGGTATTTGAACTTAAGGCGTTACCCCCACTTGTAGCGCAAGAAAGGCCTTTTCATGAATTTTTTTAAAGAAAACTACAAAACTTTTTTAATCGATCAATATACCATCTTAAAGAACACATCTTGAAGAACTTTCAGTAATTTTTTTATTGAAAAATATTACATTGTTTAGTGGCAAATGGCCGTCAATGAAATATTGTTTTTATATACACGGTTTGCGGTGACCAACATTGCGGCGAAGTGGATCATCTGAAAAAAAATGCGGATGGATTTAGTCAAATATAAGTATAAACTAGTCTTTAATCGAAGGATTTTAAAAAATATTCATTTTTCACAAAATGGCGGACAGTCACAGTTAATGGTTCGATTTTAACGAAAAAAACGGCCGTTTTTTGGCTATAGAACGGCCATTTTTTCGAAAAAAAAATCGAACGATTAAAGACTACATTTTTATGTATTAAATAAGCCTGCAAAATTTCAAGAAGATCGGTTCATTAGTGTTCGAGTAATCTTAGTCACCGACTTCAGAAATGCCATTTTGAGAAAAACGCGTTTAAAGTTTCAATTTCAGTTTACACGAAGAAAATATTTTTTTTTGTAAACTTACATAGAGTCATCTATTTCGGGCTACTTATACTTATACTTCAAAAATACTTATACTTCAAAAAAATGCAATAAAAAAAATCGATTTTTTCAAAATCGCAAGTGGGGGTAACCCCTTAAGATATGAAATTTCAGTGAAAATTTTCGTTATAACTGCTCACAAACTGCTCATAAAATGGAAAGTTTTCGATTTATCAGAAATTCCGTACGTACTTCTCTGCGAAGTGCAATTAGGAACATAACTTTTTCATTTGAAGTAAATCGAGTGAAAATTGTTGAAGTTATTCGTCACTGCCAATTGGATAAAAACTGTTTCGAGAAGTTTCGAGTAGTCGGCCATTTTGTACATCGAAAAAAAAATGTCTAACGGCTTGATATTCATACTAAATAGATGTGTAATTAATTTTATGAGTGAATCACTTTTTCATACGAAAAAAATTGTTAAATTCGCATATGATTTTATACCCGTCACTGTGGCCTAAGGCCTTAAGACAGCTGTGGACCGCAACGGAATTTATGTTGGATTAGAGGGTGATAGGAATGGGTTCAATTGGGAAGGCTTATACGTAAAAACCCGCAGGGCTGTACGTTGGAACCCAGGAAATAAAGCAAAGAAATTAAATAATAACTACCAATAAAAATTGGTAGTTATTATCTACCAATTACTACTCTACTAAAAAAGCACATTGAAAATGTACGCAATATAAATTACGAAAGGAAATAATAAAAGAACCAAAGAAGTACTGACGTTCCCATTGCTGTCTCGCCATCGCTTCTCTCAATGGTGATTTCCCAAAGTCTCGACGATTACCCGATTCTTCATTGTGCACAGGAATAAAGCAAGTAGCCCGAGACGCGTACCCTGATTTTGTAGATTGAATTGTATGCATATATATATATATATATATATATATATATATATATATATATATATATATATATATATACACGTCCATATGTAGATGCAAGGATTGCTGAAGTTCGGAAGAGCGTATCCGAGGATATTTGACAGGAAGAAGGATACGAGATATGCGCCCTTTCGAAACTTGCCGTTGGACAAACAGTCTGCGTGTACTTTTTTGGTTCACGTGTGCCCCCCCTTGGGGCGACGGTCATAAACGCGAGTATTTCAGTCACGCTCTAACGAGGTTCCCCATACACACTGACGCACACGTTTACATCACAATAATGCTTGCATTCAGTAGTTTTACACCCAATCCATTCAGACTCCTTCCCATCTCCCTGCCTCTACCCCTCGTCTCTTTTCCCCGCGCCGCTGCAAAAACTATTCCTGTCGCAGACTGCGCGTATTCCCCCGGATCGGCTCGTGTTTCATTTTATCACTTTCGATGCAAGTTCGAGATCGTTCCCTTCTTTTATCCACGAGCTACACACAAATCAAGGTGCACGACCGAAATGTTTTCTCGCGCTTTGTCCGCCAGAAAAGTCTCCCGGATCTCTGACGAAAGGATAATTTTTTTTACGAAAGCACGTTTAGATCCATTTATCTCGAACGATTAACTTCTCTATACATTAAGAGGTCTTCTCACTTTAGGGCCTGAAAAAGACTATTTTCGTGATTTTTTGATTGGTTCATATTATAGATTTTGATATAAAAGTTGTTGCACTTAATAAATACACTCTCGAAATAGATTTTTTTTAAATTATTTATTTAGGTCACTATTTATAGACGAAAATGATAGTTAAAAAAATGTCCTAAAAAATTGTAGGTCTGCGCTGTTGATGAAATTTCAGAGATGGATCATCCGAAACAAAAAAATCAAACGGTTTTAGATTCAGTATGTTAATGGATATAGCGCATATCATACGATTTTTGATATGTGCAAAAATAACAAAATGGTGGACATTTTTTGAAAAAACAAAAAGAAACGTGTTTTATCACCGTTTTTGGCAAAAAAAATAATGAATATCAAAATTAAAAAAAAACATTGTCATGCGCTATAGCTATATTTGTAAAGAATATGCGGTTAAAATTTCATAGGGATCGGTTCAGTAGTTTCGAAGATTTGATCAACAAGCCGTCGAAAAACGGTGTTTCGAGAAAAACGCGTTTAAAGTTCGTTTAGGTTACATAACTACATACATTTTTTTTACTTACCTCTGGCGAGGAAAAAATACTGATTTTCGTGATTTTTCTTTAAAGTAAAGTTTCTTCACCATTTTTAAAGATTAATAAAAAAATATCATGTAACAGCAAAAAGAAGTATTAATAAGATACCCCAACAAGGAACATCACTTAAGGGGTTACCCCCACTTGCGATTTTGAAAAAATCGATTTTTTTTATTGCATTTTTTTGAAGTATAAGTATCTGATAATAACTTCTGTATGGGCCCGGAATAGATGACTCTATGTAAGTTTACAAAAAAAAAATATTTTCTTCGTGTAAACTGAAATTGAAACTTTAAACGCGTTTTTCTCAAAATGGCATTTCTGAAGTCGGTGACCAAGATTACTCGAACACTAATGAACTGATCTTCTTGAAATTTTGCAGTCTTATTTAATACATAAAAATGTAGTCTTTAATCGTTCGATTTTTTTTCGAAAAAAATGGCCGTTTTATAGCCAAAAAACGACCGTTTTTTTTTCGTTAAAATCCAACCATTAACTTTGACTGTCCGCCATTTTGTGAAAAATGAATATTTTTTAAAATCCTTCGATTAAAGCCTAGTTTATACTTATATTTGAGTAAATCCATCCGCATTTTTTTTTTTCAGATGATCCACTTCGCCGCAATGTTGGTCACCGCAAACCGTGTATATAAACACATTATTTCATTGACGGCCATTTGCCACTAAACAATGTAATATTTTTCAATAAAAAAATTACTGAAAGTTCTTCAAGATGTGTTCTTTAAGATGGTATATTGATCGATTAAAAAAGTTTTGTAGTTTTCTTTAAAAAAATTCATGAAAAGGCCTTTTTTGCGCTACAAGTGGGGGTAACGCCTTAAATGTCCGCTTTCAATTTTGTTGAAACTCATATATTTGATAAGCCATTGAAAAATATTAGAGCCGTATTTTTTTTTATCGCCCTAACAAAAATTTTAAGGGGGGAGAAGACCCCTCAAAGAAAGGGGTGTCATTACATTTTTTCCGATACTTCTATAGTAGATATTTCATCGCTTTACATTAGAAGAATTTTCCTTTTTGGTTCATTCAAATCGGTGGACCACTTGTGAGTTAAACTGCAAAACCACCCCTCGACGAGTCTTTCTTTGAGGGGTGGTGTCCCCCTTAAAACCATTTTACCGCATAAAAAAATACATGTCTAATAGTTTTCAATGCTTTACCACATATATGAGTATAAAGAAACTCAAACGCGAACACTTAAGTGATATTCCTCCTAACTCTCGAAAATGTAGCAGAAATCGTTCCTCAAAATAAAATCATGAAAATCATGAAAATCAGGAAATGTTTTCCCCTCCAAAAATGTCTCCCCCTTAATACTATTGTTCTTTGTTATTTTCAAAACTGGACGCGCTGACTCGTCCAGCATTCAAAAAAACAAGACGAAACAAAAATGAATGAATTACTCACCACGAACGCCAACAGTGAACGTGAAAAAAAAGTTACTTGGTAAGAAACGTCGCGCGGCCGAAGTCGAAGAGAAAAAAAAAGAAATTATCGCGGAGCGTGTGCGGCTCGCGGAAACGCGCGTGAAATAGCACGAATTAATTTGTCGGTTGAGGCGCGTTCTTTGGCCGATTCTCGCACGTGAATTCGCACGGCCAGAAGACCGCCGAGAGAGGAAGAATGAGAAGAAAAAAAAAGTGACAAAAAAATAACAAGGGGATTTCTTTTGGCGGGAGATTTTTCGTTGAGTAGCGCGTCATGTCGAGAAGACCGAGGGAAAATTTATTGGGTTACTGGTCTGATGGTCAGACTGGTGTATAGTAGTGAATGAAGCGGTTCATCGTGTATATATATATATATATTGAGCTCGAAGACGGAGACAGAAGCGGAAGAGGCAAGTCGTGGAGGAAACACCGAAGACGGGACTTCTCGTCGGACTCTGAGGCCTCTCTTATCGTCCAGTCTTGTTTCTCTCTTCATTTTTTTCTTTTTTTGTTGGCCCGCTCACGCACACGGAATTTCCGAGCGAAACGAGTGAGTGTTGGTCCGCGATCTACCGTAACCGCATTCCTCGTTCGTGGTACCTCTTTTACCTTGCTATATCGCTTCCCCTCGCTTCATGTATATATAGAAATATATAGATGTACATATATGTAACAGAAACATTTCTGGGACACTCGATTTCGGGGACCGTCCTCAGAGCAGCCAAATGCGCTGGTAGTCAGCATTGGATGGGTATAACGGGCCCAAAATGTCCTTTCCACATATAGACACCCACATACACACACACACACACACACACATACGCATTTATATATAATTATACGCAACACCTCATCTTTCAGTGACTCGGTCTCGAATACCTTCGCCTCGGTAATCACGCTATTCTTTTTACTACCTCAATTCGGCATTGAGGGGGGAGATCCATTTAGGCGGGGAAAAATTGCCCATTTTCATGATTTTTTTTAAGGAAAGATTTCTTCACCATTTTTTAGGCTTAGGGTATGTTTTATTACTACTTTTGGATGTAGCGTGGTATTTTTGATTTTTATTAATCTTTACAGATGGCGGATGTATGACACGGTATTGTAAACCGGTTGCGGCGGATGTTGTCAGACGGCGTGACACCCAGCGTGGACGGGATTAACCTGAAAAAAAAAACGAACGAGGATCTTTCTTTCATTAACACTCATACGCGGAATATGAACCAAGAAAAAGTGAGGAGTGTTGACAATCGATGAAAATGTACGCTTTGAAAGAAAATATTGAATTTTTCGAAAAAATTACTAACTTTTTAAAATAAACGAATACTTTTTTTAATTTTCAAAACTATTACCCTAAATAAAAAAAAATAAAAAATTGAAGTATTTTTTTGCAAAATGTAATTTTTTTTCAGAAATTTCTATCATATTGTTTCAAAGCGTACCATTTCATTGATTTTCAACATTTCGTACTTTTTCTTGGTTTTTATTCTGTGTACGAGTGATTTATACCGAATTTCATCAGAATCGGTTGATTAATTTTTAGCTATACGTCACGTCAGATTTGAAAATACAGTTTAAGAGACCGTTCCGGAGCCGGATTGAAATTCCAAACTTTGAATGCTCCGGCGGTTTAAAATTCCGAATTTTAATGTTTCGAAATTCAAGATGGGGCGGGGTTGAAATTCCGAAATTTGACTGATCAGAACGCTCAAAACTCCAAAAGAATACTACCCCGAAGGATCAAAACTCCGAAAGAATTTTACACGAAAGCCCAAAAATCAGAAAATTTGAACACCGTCAAAATAATTCAGCTATGGAAGTTTTAAAAGTTTAAACATTTTCAATAAATCGACCAATTATTTGAAGTTTTTTTTTTATTACGAAGTGATTTTACGTCACTTTAGGATTTGCCTAGACAATGTCATACCTTCATCATGTACAGTAAACTGTGTAGACTTTCGCTGGCATGATCATGACGGGGCCGGCTTGAAATTCCGAACTTTGAATGCTCCGACGGTTAAAAATTCCCAATTTTAATGTTTCGAAATTACAATTTACGCCAATTTTCACCAGCGAAAGTCTATACAGTTGATTGTAAAAGATGTAGAACGCATAACATTGTCTAGACAAATTTCAAAACTAACGCAAAATCATTTCGTAATAAAAAAAAATTCTTTAAACAACTCGTCGATTTATTGAAAATTTTGAAACTTTTAAAAGTTCCAGAGTCGCATTATTTATTGTTCAGATTTTCGGAGTTTTGGCCTTTGGGGTAAAATTCTTTCGGAGTTTTTAGCCGTCTGATCATTCAAAGTTCGGAATTTCAACCCGGCCCCACCCTTCTCTACCGCCGCCATTATTAAAGGTTATTTTTCGAAAATACCATGTTACAGCTCTATAAAAAAATCCTGAAAAGCAGCATTTTTTTCCTCGCCTAAAGGTATCTCCATTCTCCAATTCATCCAGCCGTGCTGAACGGATTCCTGCTTGTCGCGGCTTCGACGCCGCCTACGGAAGAACGTCTCGAGGTAGCAGCAATAATTCCATCGCAGCCATCCCATCGCCTTAATTCTAAGATTATAAATCCTTGTCTGAAAGCGCGATGGAAAAAATAAAGTCGGAGAAAATTCCTCGCGATCATCAACGGCTGTTATAAACGGAAAAGAAGAGAGTCGAGCGGATAGCTCCATCATCGATCCAATTTCGATATAGACGAGATCGAGTTTTCAAACGGCCACGCGCAGATTGATCGTACACCTCTCGGTTATAGATCGCTAATGGGGATAGAAATCGGCCGATCATTCCTATCACAGGCATAAGGGCGCGTCAATCGTCGTACCGAGAGGGCAAAAAACACGCACAAAAATTTGCAACGGAAACGCAATAGTAATGAGAGTTTGCGGATGGTGCGGTCGACGAGTTGAGAAACCTTAGCCGATCGCAATCGAGCTGATGAGCAACCTTCAATGGATCATTCTTCAAAGATCGATGGATCATCGCTGCATACGCGTTCATGCAGCCAGATGCCAGCAATTGCATTGAGATTCTTCTCTTTGCTCTGTGCAAAGTATAGGATGGGGATAACGAAATCATTCGAAGCGCCTGCAGTGAATAAAACTTGCAACAAAGTGGGCTCTGAAATTCTCTTTGGCGAGCTCACCGTATCTGTTCTGACCAAATATCTGTGAGAGTATTGTGACTTTCGGAAATAAAAAATGAGCCACCATAGCTGTTTGTCTTACGACCCAAGAATCATTGAACTTTGGTCACGTTGTGTCTTTAAGGGGTTACCCCCACTTGCGATTTTGAAAAAATCGATTTTTTTTTATTGCATTTTTTTTAAGCATAAGTATCCGGGCCCATATTTCTGTATGGGCCCGGAATAGATGACTCTATGTAAGTTTACAAAAAAAAATATTTTCTTCGTGTAAACTGAAATTGAAACTTTAAACGCGTTTTTCTCAAAATGGCATTTCTGAAGTCGGTGACCAAAATTAATCGAACACTAATGAACCGATCTTCTTGAAATTTTGCAGGCTTATTTAATACATAAAAATGTAGTCTTTAATCGTTCGATTTTTTTCGTTAAAATCCAACCATTAACTTTGACTGTCCGCTATTTTGTGAAAAATGAATATTTTTTAAAATCCTTCGATTAAAGACTAGTTTATACTTATATTTGACTAAATCCATCCGCATTTTTTTTCAGATGATCCACTTCGCCGCAATGTTGGTCACCGCAAACCGTGTATATAAACACATTATTTCATTGACGGCCATTTGCCACTAAACAATGTAATATTTTTCAATAAAAAAATTACTGAAAGTTCTTCAAGATGTGTTCTTTAAGATGGTATATTGATCGATTAAAAAAGTTTTGTAGTTTTCTTTTAAAAAAATCATGAAAAAGGCCTTTTTTGTGCTACAAGTGGGGGTAACGCCTTAATTCTTCCACATTCCTGGCGTGTTGAGCAGATACCAATAGTTTCCTATTTATTGAGTTTGAGGTTCAAATGTATTAGGAGTACAAATAAGCCTCCGCCGTTTTTTTATTAAAAAATGGGTATTTATTGTGAAAGAACGGTACTTTATGTTTTATTCAAAGTATTGCCTCTCGCTAGCCACTACTTTTTCCCATCTTTCTGACAGCACATGGATACCGCGTCGGAAGAACGCTTCATCTTTTGAGGCTATCCAGAAATCGACCCAATTTTTGGTATCTTTGTATGATGTGAAGTGCTGCTTGGACAGGCCGTGCGTCATTGATCGACATAAATGATAGTCAGAGGGAGCAATGTCTGGTGAATACGGCGGGTAAAGACTTCCCAATTGAGTGTTTCCAAGTAGGTTTCGACCAACGCCGCAACATGTGCACGAGCATTATCATGCAGGAGAATAATTTTGTTGTCTGGAGTAGTAGTGGGTGCGTTTTTCCTTCAGCGCTCGTCTCAATCTCATCAAATGTGTTCGGTAGCCAGCCCCAGTAATGGTTTCGTTCGGTTTGAGCAACTCATAATACACGACATCAAGCTGATCCCACCAAATATACATCAGTTCTTTTCCATGAACGGCTTGGCTGTCGATGTTGAAGCATGGTCAGGTGGTCCCCATGATTTCCTCTTCGTTGGGTTATCGTAGTGGACAACTTCTCTCACTTAAAGCAACCTCACCATATGCTTCTACAAGCAATCGATGCGCCTCAGCTGCAGATTTCTTCAAATTAAAGAAGTACATCAAAAGGTCCCGCAAATACCGCTTATTCAGCTCAAAACTCGACATTTTCGCACGAAAAAAATTGTGATGCCGATACAAAGTCGCTAATATTACAAGGTAATGGTCTTGCCAGATGTCTAAACTTACAATATGATGAAGAATTGTAGGCTAAGAAATATTCCTAATAAACACATTAGGAACATTTCTTAACCTAAAATCGAAACCTACTATTTAAAAAGTCATCAAAAAATTAAAGGCCCTGAGAATAGTCCGAGACAAGCAATAAAGATAATGAGTGTGGTGAAATTGATCAATGATCAATGTTACCCTGTAGAAGCGATCAAAGACACCCCAACGAAACAACTGTCGCCCATAAAATATGTGTTTGAGGTTATGCCGCACAACAAAGTGTAACGGTGTAGTTTAATAAACATCTGATAACGTGATTGTCACCAAAAACATGTCATTGCAACACTAACTTGTTATTTTTCAAGTTATTCGAGCATAAAGAACAGTTTAAATACATTACTTACGTTTTTCATATTCTTACGGTGACTTAAACCCATTCGTTCGTGCCGAGTCTAAGTGATGCCATAAAGAGACACCCAGGCTTACAGCCGTAAAAAAAAAACTCTCAGTCGCGTTCAGGAACTTTGTAATTTGAATTTAAAAACGAAACAAAGTTTTCTACAAAGTAACCCCAATCCACGGTAACTAACTAAAGCATAGAAAACATGACTAAATATGTTTTAGTTATATGTTTGTACGTTTTAGTTTAGGTTATTTATGTTGAGTTTAGTTTAGTTTATATTAAGTTTCACTGATGAGTTATACATAACTCAAACATAGAAACCAAAAGTAACTAACTAAACCGTCCCAACTAGAAACTACATTTCAAGTGAATTTTACTTACCTTTTTTAATGTCACTGAAACGAAACGCTTGTTTCAGTCTTTGAAGCCAACATCGAAAGTTGGCTAACTGAGTAAACACCCGCTCTACCCCCTCTAAAAGAAGCCCAAAATTCAAATCTCACTTTCAACTCCAAGCCAAAACGACCAGTGCGCGTAATAAGCCTCAGTGCGAAGTTTTTCCGAGTGCAATGAAGAACAATGGTTTAGACGCACGGGGGTCAATGTCCTCAAGAGATCCTCAAGAGATCGAATGGTGCGTATATTTGCGCGAGCGCACCATCGTGAGTGTGAGTTACTAAAATATTGCTTCGGGCAGTCCACAGCAGGCGTATACATTGTACAAAAGGATAATACGAGTGGAGGAGACACGCGCGTGCACTCCCCG
The DNA here is from genome assembly GCA_944452715.1 of Ophion slaviceki. NCBI lineage: Eukaryota > Metazoa > Arthropoda > Insecta > Hymenoptera > Ichneumonidae > Ophion > Ophion slaviceki. Next base: position 33,387,649 of record OX101786.1, on the reverse strand, counting down.
TGACCGGTAACCACGAATTACCCACACTTTTCTTGATATCTTGCTTCTGACGCGTATACAGGATGAAATTGGCTGACTATCGCAGCAAGGATTCGAGGATCGCGCGCACGGCTCTTCGTGTGATGTACATAGACGTGTCCGCGTACATTTATACGGCGCTAGGTGTGTGTGTGTGTGTGTGTGTGTGTGTGTGTGTGTGTGCGTGCGTGCGTGCGCGTGCGTGCGTGCGTGCGTGCGTGCGTGCGTGCGTGCGTGCGTGTGTGTGTGCGTGTGTGTGCGTGCGTGCGTGCGTGTGCGTGCGTGCGTGCGTGCGTGCGTGCGTGTGTGTGTGTGTGTGTGTGTGTGTGTGTGTGTGTGTGTGTGTGTGTGTGTGTGTGTGTGTGTGTGTGTGTGTGTGTGTGTGTGTGTGTGTGTGTGTGTGTGTGTGTGTGTGTGTGTGTGTGTGTGTGTGTGTGTGTGTGTGTGTGTGTGTGTTAATAGTTAATATAGTTAAAGTTTGCTAGCAAATTTTTTGAAACAAATTAAACGTGCCCTACCTTTTGAAAAAAAACGTTTTTTTGCTTGTGATGAACAAAAAAAAATAATTTTAAATTATGAAAAAAATACAAGGAATAGTCTGCCCAAGATCAGCCTAGCGTTAAAAATAGTTTAAAAACTCAAAGTTTCTTAGCAAATTTTTTGAAAACAAATTAAAAGTGTCCGATCTTTATAAATCAACCATTTTTTGCTTTAAGCGGTAAAACGATATCGAAGATGAATTTCGTCAAATTTTGAATATTTTTTATCAAAAAGTACACTCAAAAACATTTTGAAAAAAAAACTTGATTTGGTCCATTTTTCGCAAAGTTATGGGTATTGGAAATAAAAGACATCGATTTTTTTCGAATTTCGAAAAAAAATCATATCTCGTAAATGTATGGGTAAAAAAATTCGCAAAAAATCAAGTGAAGTTCTTTGAATAGGGACAACGACAGAAAAAAATTTGAGCCACATAAAAAAATATAAGATGCAAAAGTGGTTGAGTTCAGCTGGAATACCTCATATATATATATATATATATATATATATATATATATATATATATATATATATATATATATATATGTCCACATACCTGTCGTAGAGCCTCGGACACTGAGTGTCGGTCGGCATTCTGTGAAGACGAGCTTGCTCGTTCTCGACGTGAGTGAACAGACGGCCCCGTGAATATGCTTGCGGGCACTTTGCATAGCGTTCAATGTGCTCTCGAAGACCTCCCAAGGGATGCGAACAAATAAAAGCTCTCTCTCTCTCTCTCTCTCTCTCTCTCTCTCTCTCTCTCTTTCTTTCTTTCCTCCCTTTCTCTGTTTCTATTCCTCTTCTCCGCCTCTTAGCCACTTTTTCTCGCTGACCGCTCTTTCGTCGCGTGTCTGCAGCCTTGATGCCACATCCACTTCTTCAAAGACCTTTTGCACTGTTCACCTTCAGCCACCTTACCCGTGCAGAAATTGTCGTAGGGATCCAATTGGATTCTGATACTTGTCCCCACTTCTGATAGGCATCCAATGGGTCATCACATTGGATTCTTGTCCGGATTCCCCATTGGAATCCAACGTACGCATCCAATTTGAATCCTGAAGGATTCCCACGCTAGCTACCAGAAGCCGATACGATTCTTGATGGATCTCATTCTGGATGTTGAATTTTGTAAACAAAGTACATAGATACACTAAATGAGTGGACCTCGAAAAGGATAAAGCTTATCTTAAAAATGTATAAATCGGTTAAGGGGTTATGTCTGGGGGTAAAAGTTGAAAAATCACTTTTTTGAAAACTAATATATTTCGACAGTATATTATCTTATGAATGTTCCTTGAAAAGTTCAAGGTGATCGGATCAAGATTGACAGATTTATAGGCTGTTATGTTGATGCCCGTCGGAGCATCGTTCGAAACTTTGAACGCTTTTTTCTCGAAAGTACGTTTTTAAAGTCGGTGAGCAAAAATCTGAGAAAGTGCAGCATCGATCTGTATGAAATTTTTTGGGCTTTTTCTAGATGTAAAAATATAGTATTTGATCGAGGGATTTTTTCCGATGTTTACAATTTGATGAACGAAAAATGCCCATTTGTTTCTCAAAAATCAAGACTCTGAACACGCACCATATTTTTTTAACTTGATATTTCGGAAATTCCTTCGATTAATCATAGGATAAACTAATATAGTAACGAGATCTGTTTGATTTTTTTTTAATTAGATAACCTGGTTCAGACAGGCTCATCGCAAAATATGTTTTCGAGAGGTGCTTTTTTTGTAGTCAATGGTCCTTATTTTATGGGCAAAGATTTATTTTTCAAGAAATACAAAAATTAATTACTCAAAAAAAATACCGAGTATTCTTCAGATGACGCTTTTTTAAATACTTAATGTTTGTACAAATTTGCCATCGCGATTTTCTATATTTAAAATCCCAAGAGTGAGCATTTTTCGACTGTTACAACTAGACATAACCTGTTGAAAACGAATATCTCAACCCTTCGACTGCACACCACCACAAACCTCTGACTGCATGTGAGGTCCATCGGACCCCAGACGTTTTTCAGATCGTTGTATTTCGGTAAATATGCATTATATTTTTTTGTAGAAACGTTTTTTGTAGTCAACAATCCTTATTTCATGGCCCAAATTTTTTCGTTATAAACAATTTCATTGTTATACTCACGATTTTGACGAAAAAGCGTATTTTGTAGAAAAAAGTTTTAAAAAAGGGGTTTCTTTTTTAATTGAATTTGGACGACACGATGAGTGACAGGTGATGCGATTAATTTTCGTCGCTTATATCTCCAGTAATAAAAGTAATAGTAACAATAAAAAGTAATAATATTAATAATAAAAAAGATCGTAAGAAAATTAAGCATCTTCTATTAAAAATTTCTATCTACGAAATACACTCTTTCCTCCCAATTGTTATTTGAAAAATTTAATCGTCTTAAAGTACCTAGGTGTAACGACTACTTGCTTGATCACAATTATTTTTCGTACCTTCAATCTGCGATTCCTGCACCGTATAACAATCAAACAGCCTGGTTGGACAAAGTCATATCAATGCCCTTAGAAACCATACGATGCACCGCGCAGCGCTACAGCCGTAACGCAACGGGACGTTTTGACCTGCTCCACTAAAATCGTCATAACTCGTCCACTTTTTGGAATATTCACAAAATCTTTTAGCCAAATCAAAGTTTAGATCCTACGCAATAAGAAAATAGCATAAACGAAAAACGAAAAAACGAAAGAAAAAAGTTAAAAAAAAGGGGTTTCTTTTTTAATTGAATTTGGACGACACGATGAGTGACAGGTGATGCGATTAATTTTCGTCGCTTATATCTCCAGTAATAAAAGTAATAGTAACAATAAAAAGTAATAATATTAATAATAAAAAAGCTCGTAATAAAATTAAACATCTTTTATTAAAAATTTCTATCTACGAAATACACTCTTTCCTCCCAATTGTTATTTGAAAAATTTAATCGTCTTAAAGTACCTAGGTATGGACTACTTGCTTGATCACAATTATTTTTCGTACCTTCAATCTGCGATTCCTGCACCGTATAACAATCAAACAGCCTGGTTGGACAGTCATATCAATGCCCTTAGAAACCATACGATGCACCGCGCAGCGCTACAGCCGTAACGCAACGGGACGTTTTGACCTGCTCCACTAAAATCGTCATAACTCGTCCACTTTTTGGAATATTCACAAAATCTTTTAGCCAAATCAAAGTTTAGACTCTACGCAATAAGAAAATAGCATAAACGAAAAATCGACTTTTGAAATTCCAAGGTTATGCATACCCCTTAATGAGAAAAAAAAAGCGCGTTCCGATTTCTCTCGATCTAATCACGCAATAGCGAGGGACCGAAGCGTGATACGATATCTATCACGCACGAGAAGCTGTTCCTGTTACCGTCATATCGGATTATATATATATATATATATATATATATATATATATATATATATATATATATATATATATATATAGATTGGATATTAGCGGGGGCGCACGAGAGAGGAATACACGTCGAGTGCAAGAGGCTACTGCATGGTTACACTTGGGCGATCGTAAGAAATACTCTCCACGACTCTCTCTCCATAGTGCATAAGATAGGATCGAATAGTACTGGTTTGGAATCCGGTGCTATGCAATGCACGTTGTGCTGTTGCATGCCTATACCGAACTCTTTGGGCGAGCTATATACGTGGTGTCCGCGACCATGCAAGAGAGCCCTCCCGTATATTCCTCGCGCTCAAACGTAACCCGACGTACGCCTGTACGTACGTACGTATTTACGCGTATTACACGTTTGTTTGCGCGAGGCCGGAGGCGAACGTGCGATATCAGTACGAGAAAACAGCAGCAGCAATAAGAGGAGGCAGCCGAGGGTATCGGGAGAAAACATGACTGACTCTTGGCGCATTTGCCGAGTACACACAAGACCCGGTACAATCTACAAACGAACCCCTTTGAAATATCGGTCAATTGTGTCGTCGGAGGAGCGAGAAACAGTTGAGAACTCGGCGTAATCGCGTGAGGCGAATACAGTCGAACCTCGATACAACGAATCTCTAGGGAAGTTCGTTATATCGAGGTGATGTTCCTTAAAATGTTCTTGAAATATATATATTTGCACTATACATATAGGGATATTTTTTCATGAAATAAAGGTTCAAATTAGAGATTTTTTACGAGCAATTAGCAATTAGGGCATAATGTATATTATTATGTCGTTGTATAAAGGGTTCGGGTGTCTATCGGGAGGGAATGGACAAATCTTCGTTATATCGAGGTTCGACTGTATATAATATCAACGACTCTGTCGATAATTATTTATGACTGGGAAAGAATTTTCTTTCGTCCTGTGTGACGAACCAATTAATGGATCATTTTAAACCGATTAATGAATTCGCACATCAATTGATAGTAAAGCAACCGGGACTATTTTTTAAAGATAATGTGTTATTGACGAGGTATGCTCAGTTAAAACGGTCGAAATCCTTTTCCGGGATTTTTTTTAATGGACATGAGGAATTTGTACAAATATTAGGTATTTGAAAAAGTATCATTTGAAAAACACTCTGTTATTTTTTGTTTAAATATATTGAAGGGATCATCACAGTGTAACGGGTCGAAAAATAGCGGATTTTCGTGATTTTGTTTCGATGGTTAAAATACGCTAATCAGTCTGATTTATTTATGTCAAATTAAAGCACTTGTGAAGAAGAGAAAATACATTTTTAAACGTTTATTTTTATTTAAAAAAAATGTTTTTTAACGGGTGGAAGTGTATTCGAAAAAAAGGAGTCCTTGCGGTGTACACGGTTGTGGCCGTAAATGTTATCTGAAACAAAATTTGTAAAAAGATTATAAATTGGTATGACAGCCTCTATCTATGCTATGAAGGTTTTTTAAATAAAAATTGACAAAATAGCGGCGTTTTGAAAAAAAAAAGTATTGAATTTAGTCTATTTTTGGACAGATTTCGTTAAAAAAATATGAAGATTAAAAAAAAACTTCCTTAGCAAGACAAAGAATGGCGTGAAGAATGTTGTGTAAAAATGAGACCGATAGCTTGAAAACTCTTCCTTTGAGAGTGTACACCGTTTTAAAAAACGACATTTAGAGAAAAATGCGTTTGAAGATTCGAGTGCGGAATTTTCACATAAATTGTCTACTCACGATCAATCGGCGATGCCAGGTTGATATTTATAACCGTCTATAATATCAGATAATGCAAAAAAGAACATTTTTTAGAAAACTTTACACTGTGATGATCCCTTAATTATAATTGTTCTGGGTGTTTCTAATGTTTAAGGGGTCTTCTCACTTTAGACGCTTAAAAAGGCTATTTTCATGAATTTCTTTGGTAGGTTTATATTATAGATATTGATATAATAGTTGTTATATTTTATAAATACACTTTCGAAAAATTATTTATTTCAGTCACTATTTATAAGCGAAAATGGTAGTTGAAAAAATTTTCTAAAAAAATTGTAGATGTGCGCTGTTGATGAAAGCTCGAAGATGGATCATCCTAAACAAAGAAACCAAATGGTTTTAGATTCAGTATGGTAATGGCTATAGCGCATATCATACGATTTTTGATATGTGCAAAAATAACAAAATAACAATTATTTTTTACCGTTTTTGGCAAAAAAAAGTAAATATCAAAATTTTTTAAAAATCCTTTATATGCGCTATAGCTGTAGTTTTAAAGAATATGTGGTTAAATTTTCATAAGGATCGATTCAGTAGTTTCGAAGATTTTATCAACAAGCCGTCGAAAAAAACCTTGTCTCGAGAAAAACCCGTTCAAAGTTTGTTTGGGTTACATAAATCCATTCATTTTTTTGCAATTTTTTCCGCAAGTGTATCTACTAAGTGTAACAACTTTTATATCAATATCTATAATATAAACCTATCAAAAAATTTTCATGAAAATAGCCTTTTTTAGCGTCTAAAGTGAGAAGACCCCTTAATTAGAAACATTTTCCTTTCGGAAACGTCTTCTGCGGTGAGCAATGCTCCTCTAAACCAGATTATCTGATATAAAAAAATCAAACAGACTTCGTTAGTATATTAGTTGATCTTATAAATAATCAAAGGAATATCCGAAACATCAAATGAAAAAAATAATGGCGCGTGTTCGAAATGAATTTTAAATTTTGCAAAAAAAGCGGGCATTTTTCGTTCATCAAATCGAAAGTATATATCGGGAAAAAATCCTTAGACGAAATACATTTTTATACCTAGAAAAAAAACTCTAAAAAATTACGAAGACCGATGCAGTACTTTTTGAGATATTTTGCTCACCATCTTTGGAAAAGTACTTTCGAGAAAAAAGCGTTTAAAGTTTCTAACGACGTTCCGAGCGTTTCGACGGGCGTCAACATGACAGCCTATAAATCTGTCAATTTTGATTCGATGACCTTGAATTTTTCGGAGAACATTTATAAGATGATATACTGTCGAAATATATTGGTTTTGAAAAAAGTGATATTTCAACTTTCACAACTAGTCATAACTCCTTAAACAAACAAGGAAAATGAACGATTGTACCTTTTGGGTTCGGGATTTTATCCTATTCCCATTGATATTTATTCGTTTTAAGGGGAGATATACACCTAGGAGCCGGAAAAAAGGTCATTTTTGTGAATTTTTCAAGGAAAACTATGTGAAATTTCGGATTGGGGTTTTAATTATCCAAAAGTATATACATTCAAAAATATGTTTAATTTTCTTTATATAAAAATATCAAAAATATACAAGGATATTGTATGATCATTGGAGCGTCGTAAAAAAATCTGCGTATACGGTACCCACTGACGTTTCTTCAAAAATCATCTGAAAAAAAAACAAAAAAGATTATTAAATTAGATACTATAATCTACTACTTGTCATAGCCGATTTTGAAAATATCGATTTATGACAAAATGGCGGACGTTTGAACATAAATAGTGATTTTTGGGCAAAAAATTAGTTATTATTTTGCCTATAAAACAAAAACTAAGTAACGGAAAAGAAATCCTATGACAAGTACTAGATAATGGTGTATAGAATAACCACAAAAAACCTCAAGGCAATCGGTTCATTGGTTTTCGAGAAATTTTGGGTACTGATTTGAAAAACGTGGTTTTGAGAAAAACGCGTTTGAAAATTTGGGAATGAATAAATCACGAAATTTGTCAACTTACATGGAATCATCGATACCAGGCCCATAGTGTAGGTCTTCTACGCTCGACGGAATGTTCATAGCTTCTAAATCCTCGACCTCGACCATCTAGGTGTATATCTCCCCTTAAGTCACAAAAAAAAAATATGGAAGGAAGCACGGAGTCGAATCGCGATTCATATTCCATTCACGCACGTCGTGTTCTTTGCGATCAATTAAATGTCCAACATCTCCCGTTTAAACCCTTTCGCAGCTGAAAATGTCACCCTCGTCAGCGAGCTCGTCATTGCCTTCCTTTTCGTTCTCATCCATTCATCGTTTTTATTCGCCAGCGCCGTTTGCTCGATTCTCTCGGTTCGTTCCGTGCCTCTTTTTCACAGGGGAGCACAAGGGTTGAAAACTTGAATCGGACACTTATACGCATTAAGCCACACGCGCACACTCACATGTATATATATGCAGACACAAAGATCCAGGCACAATGCAAATTAAGAGATCGTCCCGGTCGCTCATTGTTTGCCGTATAAAACAAAGACAATGAGGCTTACCCCTCCTTCGTACCGTTTTACAATGAGAAAAGAACGGGAAGCCGATGTGGTTGTGTATACATGCAACACGTGGAGGCCGATAATGAAGGAAAGAGTGGGGTCAGAGGGCGGGGGCGGAGACTCATAAGGGAACGAAATTGTGCGAGCAAATTCTGCATTTGATTGTCAGTCTCCCAAGGATTTATGACCCCAAGGTTCCGCGCCCAATCATACGATTACTTCAACGGTAACCGCAGGTCTCTTGCTGTACTCGAGTAGAAATCCTGCTCCGGCTACAAAAAAAAAACTCGATTTTTTTTTCATGCCTTGATCAAGATTTTTTATCAAGCCCTGATCATTTTTGTGACACTTTCTCTGATTTCGGTCTGATCAGGGTAAAAAATCAAGACCTGATCAGGATGAAAAGTAAAGGCCTAACATATACAATCCGAAGAGAGAAGTTCGCTGTTGCTTCGGAAACCACCATCTCATCACATTCTTTATTGCACTGTCAAAAAAGTGTTTGATTTAAATAGGTTCTATTCAAATCCAATAGGTTTTCTACTACAAACCTATCTCTTTCAAATACATTTTTTTAGAATATTCAATGGAATATTTCATAAATCCAAAATAAATTAAAATACTTAATTTAGAGTTCTACCACAATGATTTTGCATCATTGTATTTTTCGAAGAAAATATTTCTGCATCCACATGGGATTGAACCGGGAACCTACCTCTACCGAGTGTTTGTAGCATTTCGGTGGCATAAGAGACCAGATCAATTCCTATAATTATTTTTTGTATCACATAAACTATATCAATTAGTTAATATCAATGTGATAATTATCGTTTTATCGAATATCATGCTATGGATTTTTCAAACAAAACCTATATATAAATATATATATATATAATTCCTCTCGCTCCGCCCCTCTCTACCTCCCTCTCCATCCATGTGTGTATTACAATCAAGACGGACCATTAATTCAATCAAACAGAAAATTTTTTTCTCTCTCCGAAAATTCTATTCAATTTAAATTTAAAAAATTAAATAGATAAATTTAGTGGATTCAACTAAATTGTTTTTTGAACAGAGCAAACCGGATCACAGATTTATTAGGAATAAATAAAATATTAGGAATAATAAAAAATGTACGCATAGAGTGGACAATATGTCTCGACGGTTTGACGACGCGCCAATGTATATATTTCGTCTGGTATTTGATAAGAGGTTAGGCGTGTAAAAGGCGCCAAGCTGTATATAGGTCCAGTTTCTTGATGATTGTTTGAAGGTAGTCTGATCAGGCGAATTGATGCAAGCCGTAAATCCAGTTGCCTGACTATAGCCCGAAACCGGCCGGATCAGGCAAATCAAGGCACACCGTAAATAAGGCCTCCGTACAACAGCGTAATCAGGCCCGCGGATGAAATATGACGCTAGCCTCAAAAGTGGAATTTTTTCAATTTTCTAAAAAAAACCACAAACGAAATGATTTCAATAAAAACATTATGCCAACAGCCAAATAATAATTCCGCAATTATCCCTGAAATCAAAATCATTTATTTCAATAACTTCGGAAACGTGTAACGGAAATAGCATCAAGGAAAAAAACATTTCCCATTGCTTAGGAAACGGGAACTCATTTTCCCAACCTTATCAAGGGTTGACATTCGAAATTTTGTATTCCGGACAGATTTTTTTATTTCTGCAAAGCCTCAATTACGAAAGAAAAACTTGTTCACCCCCCGCCACAAGTTGCGATGTTATAACTGACGTTTTTGCAACCAAACGTATATATGTATACATTGAACGGTTCTTTTTTTCTCCATCCACAGCCGAATCCGACATATGCACATTCGCAACGAGGACCGTGCATTTTCGGTCGTCGAATAAGCCGCACGACTCTCTCTTCACGGCGATCAGTAGACCGAAGGCCCTCAGGGAATTGTACGAGGCCGCGGCGATCGTGGCCGTGAGAAGTTTGGACTCGTTGAGACGAGATCGAGATGCTGGCAGTTCCATGGACATGTTCATGTGCACGCCCGTCCTTGGAAAGAGAAGGCGAGACAAGAGTCTCGACATCGAGTCCAGAGTGGTGAGTACAGCCCCCCCCCTCTCCCCCATTTGTGTGTGTGTGTGTGTGTGTGTGTGTGTGTGTGTGTGTGTGTGTGTGTGTGTGTGCGCGCGTGTGTGTGTGTGTGTGTGTGTGTGTGTGTGTGTGTGTGTGTGTGTGTGTGTGTGTGTGTGTGTGTGTGTGTGTGTGTGTGTGTGTGTGTGTGTGTGTGTGTGTGTGTGTGTGTGTGTGTGTGTGTGTGTGTGTGCATATACACACGCGCGCACACACACACACACACACACACACACACACACACATATTTACGATACGTACAGAACTCCACTATCTTTGAAACTCATAAGCTTGTACGTATCGTGAGAGAGAGAGAGAGAGAGAGAGAGAGAGAGAGAGAGAGAGAGAGAGAGAGAGAGAGAGAGAGAGAGAGAGAGAGAGAGATGGCCAACTAATGATAGACATTTCCGACACAAATTTCGTTTACCTCTCGTGTAACTGTACGGAATTATAAATGCAAAAAACGAGGACGATTATGTCCTTTAAGCGACAGATGTCTTCCCATGCTTAAGAAAATTATGAAATACCAGTACTTAACAGGTCTGCATAAGCTTGGAATGCAAAAAAAACAGGTCGATTTACAACATGTTTTTCCGGTAAGAGTATTGGAATTAAGAGTTCAGGGTTTAAACGTACTTAAGGGAGGACACCACTGTAACTGCCCATTTTCGACCTTTTCGGTTCCTTTGGATTTTTTTTAAAGAAAGGAATAAAATACATGGTCAAAATAACATTTAGGCTTTATTAGGTATATATTGAAGTATGTAAAAAAAATTATTTGTCAAAAGAATACAAAATATCGGGGCCGGGTTGAAATTCCGAACTGAATGATCAGAATGCTCAGAACTCCGAAAGAATACTACCCCGAAAGATCGAAATTGCAAAAATCTGATCATGCCAGCGAAAGTCTACACAGTTGACTGTAAAGGATGTACAACGTATAACATTGTCTAGAGACATTTCAAAATTGACGTAAAATCAGTTCTTGATGAAAAAAATTATTGAAATAATTCGTCGATTTATTGAAAATTTTGAAACTTTTAAAACTTCCATAGTCGTATTGTTTTGACGGTGCTTAGGCTTTCGGAGTTTTGGTCTTTCGTGTAAAATTCTTACGGAGTTTTGATCTTTCTGGGTAATTTTCTTTCGGAGTTTTGAGCGTTCTGATCATTCAAAGTTCGGTGTTTCAACCCGGCCCCATCTTGAATTTTGGAACATTCAAATTAGGAATTGCGAACCGTCGAAGTTGTACTGCGTGCCGCGAAAAATTACGACTTTGAAAATGGACTCATTTATACGGCACGTTATGGAGATGACACGCTGGCCACATTTCTATCTAATAATTTGTACACCAAATGACTCTTGATACCCGATATGAACTGCTCTACGCGTGTGAAAAATTCTAAAGACTCCGTAACGACAATAAAAAAGGGGGTCGCCGAAAATTTTTTTAAAAATAGGAAAAATGTCACTAGCAGAACAATTTTCGTAGCTGCGACTTTTCAGACAAAATGTAAAAATGCCTAAATCTACTAAATTTTCGCAATACTTTTTTTTCCAGTTTATCGTTGGATATAATAATTGATTGTGACTTATTTTTATTAAGCTTCACTGTAATTACCAAAGATTCCGAAGGGCTTATGGCCCCACAAAATACGGCCCTCCGCGAAATAAATACCTTAATACATGGTCTGGTCAAATTCGATTTTTTTTTAAATTGAAAAATATTAATAAACAACGGAATTATAATTATCATTAAAACAAAGTGTCACTATTGCTGCACAGCTAATCGTGTGTAGGTGACTCTGCTTACTAGGGTGATGTCAAATAAAAAATAAAAATGTACTTTCAGTGTAATAATAAAACTTTCGTATAAATGATACTTTTTTAAATTTTGTAAATTTTTTAGTTACTTAGTTTGCTACTTTTTTGCTACGGAAACGTAGCAAAAAAGCTGTATAAAAAGTTCGATTTTCGACCAAAAAAACAACTTTAATAATGCGTCATTAACAAATGGATAAGCATATAAAAAAATCGCCATACGATAAATCATATATGTTATAAACTATGCTCCGTCCGAATTTCAAGTAACTTCGAGAAATAGATGTTCAGCCACGACTCGTGCCATTTCGGAAAATCCAGTTTCGAGAAAAACGCAAAAAACAGGCAAAACGCACTGTGACGATTCGTCGTAGCGATTTGACCTTTCACAAAAATTGTCATCGGTCAATTTTTGGAATTTTTACAGAATCTCCAAAACTCCAGACATAAAAATATGCGATAAATAATCTTATTTTCGAAATTTCAAGCAGACCTTTTGAAAAAGTTAAATTTCTCTGTTCCCTTTCGGAGATCGGGTATTTTGCAATTGGAAATAAAATATTGACTCTAATAGACAAATAAAAAATGCGACAAAAAATATTATTTTCGAAATTTCAAGCAGACCTCTTAAAAAAGTTGAATTTCTCTGCTCCTTTTCGGAGATCGGGTATTTTGTAACACAAAATAATTTGTTGACTTTAATAGACATATAAAAATATGCGACAAAAAATCTAATTTTCGACATTTCAAGCCTTAAAAGCTCTCTTTAAAAAGACCTCTTTAAAAAGTTGAACTTCTCTGCTCCCTTTCAGAGATCGGGTCTTTTGTAAAACAAAATAAATTGTTTGCTTTGTACGGTTTGATAGTCCGTTACCAAAATTTCAAACACATCTATCGCAATTCGAATTTTGAGTAGCATTTTAACTCAATAACTTTTGCGAACTTTGGACTCGCTTTGTTAAATAAAATAAATTTAAAAAAACCGATCAAATTATGTTCGCGAAAGTAATTTCTCGATTCAATTAACGAACCAACGGTACGGAAGTAAATGAATGTTTAAGTATTGTGGCTTTTGGTATTCCAATATCAAGTGAATCAACAGATTTTTATCATCGGAAGCAAAATGCATCTGATTTTTTAATTCCCATATCGGATCACGAGCATTAATTCGAATTGTATACTTTTAGTTTGAAAACATTTAGACCTTACCGTCCCGCTTGCTTTCCCTCTCTCAGCGTACGTTTCAGCTCCCCGATTGGAACGTACGCTAGTTGATGATTACCCGGCCGGGCGATTGCTGCACAATACCACACGAAGGGACGACAATAAACTCGAGCTCGATTACTCGCAAACACGATCTATTATAATTAAGCACCCTCGCTATAAAAGCCTCGATCGTGCGACCTATTTTAACCATGCGGTGATTCTGCACCCTTCCACTTCGATTTAGCTCCCCCACCCCCGTGCAAGACTTATTCACCATAAATAATAGTAATGGCGAAGCGATGTAATAGGAGCTCCTTCTACCCGTTTCCACTTGCGGAATTATATCTTTGTTGACAAACAGACTTGACTCGGAATATATATTTATTTCTCTCGAACCGCGAGTACCGTAAAACTTTGAACAGGTTTTGGATGTTTTTTGTAGGTAACTTTTTTTAACATCCTAGATACCAACTTTTCTTGCTCAAATAAAACAGTATGTCCTCTGGATGTCAAATGTATAAGAAAGTCAAGCTCCACAACCCCCCCACAATTTGATATATACATATTGTCAAGTGTCAAAGTAGCCCCGAGTGTGGGGTTTTTTTTTGACAGGGCATTGAAATGCAACTTATATCAAAGATTAAGGGTTACTTTGGAATCATTTTGAAAAATGTAATATTTTATGCATTATACATGGAATTAAATGAAAAACAGCGATTTTTTATAACCAAATTGTCATCGTTATTGAGGCAGCAGAACTCGAACAATTTACGTCCAATCGACGATAAATTTTAACTGTAGCTTCTTAGATTGTTTTAACAGTCAAGTACGAGCCCTTTGTGCGGTAAATCGAAAATTGAATAAAATATATCACTTTTGAGATGAAAATTATGGTCGAAAAAACGAACTTTTTTTCTCACTCGTCTTTATTTTTCTTTGAATTATTTTTAAATTCCCCCCGTACTTGACTGCTAAAAATAATGTAGTTAACGAAAATATTTCACTCTCGGTTCCGGGACTAAATTTACGACAGTTCTACTGCGTGCCGCGGAGAAGGTTGGCGAAAAAACAGTAGTGCTATAGTGACTCGTGCGCCGCCATTTTGTATATTTTTGACAAATAATTTTTTTGGCATACTTCAATATATACCTTATAAAACCTAAAAGCTTTTAAGGCCATGCATTTTATGCTTAAAAAAAATCCAACGAGACCCGTCAAAAATGGGCAGTTACAGTGGTGCCCTCCCTTAAGGAAACATTTTACACAAAAATATCAAGTACCTGGGGTGCTATTATAGGCACTTAATCAGTCTTAAAATTGTCATTGAAATCAAAGTCAACTTGAGCAACATTACAATAAACTTTAGCGACATTATGATAAACTTGAACAACAAATTATTGATCAAGCTTATTCCCTGCACCCGCCGCCCGCCACAGGAGGTCAAGCGGGCTCGCTGCGCACACATTTAAAACGTATTTTGGCGCTCTGTCAAAGTAGCCCCGAAAACTGTCAAAGTTACCCTGAATGTCAAAGTAGCCCCGTTTTACGGTATACAACAGAATGCAGTGGCGGGGTGCAATGAATTCTTTCGCGGTTGTCCCATACAGAACTTTTGTACTTTAGGACCAAAATCCCACAGAAAAATAAAAATTAAAAGTATATATACGTGCATATATAGACAAAGGCACGCGAATGAGTTTTTGTCTGGTGAATGTTATACTTGGGTATGTACACAGGGTGTTAGGAAGGTCGATGCAAAACCTCATGATTTTTAATTTTATTACTAGCTCCATTAAAAATGGAGATGTAAGCGACGAAAATTAATCGCATCACCTCTCACTCATCGTTTCGTCCCTTTCACTCATCGTTCCGTCTCTCTCATAAAAATGTTCCTCGTTCATATCTCCATTGCTAATGGAGATAGCAAAAAAAATGAACGAGACATTTTTTATTGTCAATTCAAAAAGAAACATCTTTCATTTCAAACATTTTTCTACAAAATGCACTTTTTCGTCGTAATGGTCATTATAACAATTAAATTGTTTATGACAAAAAAAAACGATTTTAGAACAAAATTAATGTCCTATTCGTATTGCACCTACCCGAAAACATAAAGAACCACCGAAAATATTGAACAGACTCAAACATTTATACGAAAATTGTACACGGAAAAAGTGGATTTAGTAACGTTTCCTCCTCTTGCGTTTATCTCGAAAGTATACTTTGCAATTTGGTGTACGTCATATCTCAAAATTTAATCGTCCGATTTACTTCAAATTTGGACTTAACATATTTTATAACATATTAAATCAACAGACCCTATGATTTTTTCATATGTTCCTCCGTTTGTTAATAACAAACGTTTAAAGTCGTTATTTTTTGTCGAAAGTCGACATTTTTGTCAAAACAGTGCTATTTATGCAAATTTTAAAATTTTGAAAAAGTATCCGGTGCGATTGTAGCTTCGCCATTGTACTTTTTTTACTTTAAATTAATCTAGTTACCAGAATCATGTACGCGTGTAATTCTCCACGACTAAACCTCAATACTTCCTGATGCCAGTTGTCAAAGATTAGTACTCTATGTTCGCCACAAAAAAAAAACGCCGCGCAATTTAAAATGTCAGGTCATTTTGAGACACCCTTTAGTTCTGACAACTACGGAGATCTGAAATAAAAAATAAAAAAATTTAGTTTCAGTATGACAATTAAACTTTCACATGACCGGCTACTTTTTCGAAATTTTGAAAATTATGAAAATATCTAGATGTAGAAACAAAAGTTCGGTCTTCGACAGAAAAAAGTTACTTTAATCATTTGTTATTAACAAATGGATAAACGTATAAAAAAAAATCATTCGGTCTCACGATAGAAAATGTTATAAATTGTTCTCTTTTCGAATTTGTGAATCGGGCGAAAAGATTTGGGGATACGACTGACACCTTTTCATGAAACATAGTTTCGAGAGAAGCGCAAAAGAAAAAAGGGTTAATCGCAGCGCGACGGTTCGCCGTAGCGCAGTGAACGATCTGCCCCTTCACAAAAATCGTTATAACTCAGTCAATTTTTGGAATTTTTACGAAATCTTCATTGCAAATTAAAGGTAAAATACTAGGCTATATAAACGGTACGACATGAAAAACCATATTTTTGAAATGTTAAGTTAATGCAGACCCCTTAACACATCTAGTTATATCGGTGTTGGAATCGCAACACTTTTTTTCAACGAATCTCGATTTTGAAGCCTGTGGTGCTTGCATAATGGTGATTCAGCGGCAATAGGAAATTATGCTAACGGGCCTCGAAGTCGAATGTCCTCAAAATATTCGTACCCTAAAAATATATGTACGTGTACGTACTTATATATATTAACCCACATCCATATATGTTCGGCCGTCCAGGGAAGACGTTTTTTTAGCATCAAGTGTATATTGCGTATGGGGCCAGTATTGTGTATTTAGGTGGTATCCACGATGGTCTGGCAACGCTGGAATTCCTCCCACTATAAGCTTTTGTAGGTATATCCAACATTGTGTGGGGTTTCTCCCTGGGGCCGGTAAGAAGTCCCAAGGTGCGTTGGCGCGGACACACGGGGGTCCCGATCCTCTAGCGGGTGAATCGAAAAGTACTAACTTGTATACCAACCATCCTCGTCATACAGGTGAAAGCCTCGCAAATTTCTCGTCCAATTAAGATACCTTTAAACTGAGATACCTTTAAACGCAGAAAAAAATTCTGATTTTCATGATTTTTTTTTAAACGAAAGTTTTCATCACCATTTTTTAGACTTGGGGTATATTTTATTACTACTTTAGGCTGTTACATGGTATTTTTTTATTAGCCTTCAGAAATCGCGAAGGTATGACACGGTCTTCTAAACGGGTTGCGGCGGATGTTGTCAGACGGTGTGACGCGTCGCATCGGTGGGATTACTCTTTAAAAAAACCTTCAAAGATTTTTCTCTCATCGACACTCATACGCAGAATATGAACCAAGAAAAAGTGAGAAATGTTAAAAATCGAAGAAACGGTACGCTTTGAAATAAAAAGATTGCATTTTTCGAAAAAAGGCTACATTTTGCAACAAAAAAATGCGATTTTGTTTTGTTATTTTCAACAACATTCAGGGTCATGTTTTAGACAATAAGGGTAGGAAGTATTACACAAAATTTCGTCAGCATCGGTTGATTAGCTTTTTAGGCATACCTCCGCCATTTTCAGAGATTGGTAAAAAAAATACCGCGTAACAGCCAATAGTAGGGGAGACTCGGGCATAGCGAATAGCCCAGGCAAAGCGAATACCCCACGCGCAAGCGCCGCGTGCGATCCCGTCCGCCATGAGGGGTATTCGCTTTGCCTGGGCTGTTCGCTATGCCCGGGTCTCCCCCAGTAACAAAACACACCCTAAGTCTCCAAAAAGGAACAAAAATCTTTCCTTGAAGAAAAAAAAACTGAAAATCAGCAAATTTCCAGTAAAATCAGAAAATCACCCTCCTTGATCGAGCTTTTCGCTTCCGCAAGTTTTGCCTACTTATGAAATCTCGGCTCCACATATACATTTTTTTCCGGGATAATATACGTTATACTCGAATGATACGGATTTGTTTGGGTTGAAATTTCGCACTTCGTCATTTTGTAGTTTTTGGCGTCTCCGTCGAACTTTTTTTCTGCCCGCTTACGAGAAAATTTTGAAAAAGCGCGACACCCGGTACGTGGCTTTATTCGACAAGGACGTGGCTGCAGGTTGCCGTCAGGTTACGTATACCTTTTTCACCGGAGGAAAGAGAGAGGGAGAGAGAGAGAGGGAAAGAGAACTCCCGCGGTGCGGCGACGGCAGCGGTGTGGGCCCTCCCGATGCTTATTCCCTTTTTCCCCTCCTTGAGCCCCCCTCCCTCCCTCGCTGCCGCAGCCCCGACCATCTTCCTTTTTTTCTTCGTCTTATTCGTACCTGCCTCTTATACCTTCGCAACTCTTCTCTCTTTCCCTCCGTATATACCGCCTTTCCTCCCGTTTCTCTCCTTTTTATATATATTTATTCCCTTTTTCTTCTTTCGTTATTCCTTTTGCTCTTCGTATTCTTCCTTCTACTTTACCTGCCGCTGCGCGGCGCTAATGGACCCCGGCGAGGTATCGGCGAGAGCGCGCTCACTTCACAGGGCCTCAAATGCGCGTTTCTGCAAACCCTTCGCGGATACCGAGAATCAGCAATGCCAATTTCCGATTTATACACAGATATATTTGTAAAAAGCAAAAAAGGTAAAAAAAAAAGACGAGCGCGTGAAAATATGCCGAGATATTTGAGGGGCCCCCGATCGTCTGACAATCAGAACATTGAACGTGCACGGCATGCACCCTGGCGAACATTTTCGACCCCAATTTTACTAATACGTATTTCAATACAATGCAACATTTTTGTTGAAACTCGCATATACAGGGTGGCCGAAAAGTGACGTTCAAAAGGAATATCTTTTTTTACACTTTTGAGCAATAAATAAATCGATCACTAACGTAGATGTCTTTGATTTAGATCGAAAGTTTAAAAAAATAGGTTTCGGAGGGTCGTTCACTAACGTTCAGATGATAAAAAAATACTTATGCTAGTCTACGAAACTCTTAATTGCTTTAAAAATCTTTGATTTTCCAAGTGACCCCCCACCCCTCTCTTTCAGGGGAGGTTGCGATATACAGGGGGGGGGGGGCTTTTTTTTTCTTATATCGATAAAGATATCCAAAAGAAATACCTAGATGCCTCGTACACTTATGCCTCGTATACCTATCCATTGATCCATTGATGCTCTACGATTTTTTTAGTTTTCGAGAAGAAAACATTTTTTCATTTTTCTCTTTTGTGTATCCACTTTCCTCGTAACGTTTTTACTTGTTTTGTCGTTACAAGGTACTCTTGAACAATAAATAAATGGATCACTAACGTAGATGCCTTCAATTTAGATCGGAACATTTAAAAAAATGTTCAGAGCGTCGCTCACTAACGTTCAGAGGATAAAAAAATACTTATGCTAGACTAAATGCCTCCCAATTACTTTTTAAAACTTTTTAAAGCTTTGATTTTCAAAATGCCCCCCCCCCCCCTCATCCAGGGGAGGTTGCGATATATCGCAACGATATTAGGTTAAAGATGTCCAAAAAAGGAATATCTATCCGGATCACCCCATGGATGTTGTACGATTTTTTTTATTTTTCGAGGAGGAAGCATTTTTTTCTTTTTCGCTTTTGTGTATGTGCTTTCTTCGCGACGTTTTTACTTATTTTATCGTTACGAGGTACACTGTTGAGCAATAAATAAATGGCCAACTGAACACCAACGTAGATGCCTTAGATTTAGATCGAAATTTAAAAAAAATAGGTTTCAGAGGACGGTCACTAACGTTCAGATGATAAAAAAATACTTACGCTAGTCTAAATGACTCCTAATTGCTTTTAAAACATTTTTCGAGCACTGGTTTTCAAAGTGTGGGGCGCGCACCCCAGGGGGCGTCACGATATACAGGGGTGGGGGGGGGGCTTTTTTACCCTAATATTGATAAATAACATCGATAAAGATGGCACGGCCATTTTCTTTGTTGCAGAAAGGAGGCGTAATTAAAAAAAAGTTTAGGAACCCTTGTTTTCGAAGAAAGTATATCCATAAAGGAGAGAAAATAACCTATGCTGCAGGAAAACGCGAAACAAACTGATTTTTTCTCGAAAACTAAAAAAGATCGTAATACATACATGGGGTTACCCCAAAATAGACTTTTTTAGACGTCACTTTTCGACCCATATTGTATATATTTTCAAAACTTCGCTTGCCGGTGAAAATGTTCAGATCAAATACAACTATAATTGGACTTGTACGTGACTATTGAGAAAACAATGCTCTAAATTTGCTGTTGTACGTCAATTTCTGTTTGACACTATTAGAACGACAAAGTATTTGATAAATGATTTTTGAAAAGACAGTTCCACGTATCGAACGGGTTGCGGAGCGAGGCATTCGGTGTACTCAGGGTGAATCATCCATCAACGAAAATTCGAAGGATACTCTTCGCACCTGGATGCCTAACGAGAAAATCGAACATTCGTGGATAATGGTTTCGCGGGGAACCGGTGTGCTGCGCGAGAGTAATGACTTTCGGGTTAGAATACGTTGTTGCACGCAGGGTGTGAAACATCTGCGCGGAGAATCCTCCCGTATATACCGCCAAGAAACGGCTCATCAATGGCAGGGAAAATCGACTAATTCACCGCGCCACCTGTTGGTCATTTCGCCGTATGGAGTCAAGACTGCAATAACTTCACGTGCGATATAGACAATAACTATAATATTATCCAAACCTGCGCAAATGGGACTCGGCGCGGTATTGATGTACCCCGAATTTTTGGAAACTCCAAAAAACATTCCAAAAGTATCTACACTGTTTAAGAACTCCAGAAACATCCCAAACGTATCTACCCCGTTTAAAAACTCCAAAAACATCCCAAACGTATCTACACCGTTTGAAGGCTCCAAAAACATCCCAAACGTATCTCCAAAAACATCCCAAATGTATCTACACCGTTTGAAGGCTCCAAAAACATCCCAAAACTATCTACACCAGTTAAAACCCCAGAAACATCCCAAAAGTATCCACTGTCCTGGGATTGTTAACGAGGAACATTCACGCAACCTTGCTACGAATCATCATGAAAGCGTCAACCAATGAACATCAGCTCCCACGCATTGGCGGAGCCAGCATTTTCTTTTGGGGGGGGGGGGGGGGTAGGGGTAGTACAGGCGGGCTTGACAAAAAAGTGGTTTTGTTCACAATCATCCTTTTTTAAAGTAAAATTTACACGATACAGTCGAACCTCGATATAACGAAATCCTCTATATAACGAAGATTTGTCCATTCCCTGCCGATAGACACCCGAAACCTTTATACAACAACATAATAATATACATTGTCCCCTAATCGCTAATTGCTTGTAAAAATGGCTCTAATTTGAACCTTTCTTTCTTTAAAAAATATCCCCATATTCATACCGATAATTTTTTTAAGAACATTTTAAACAACATGTTCTCGATGTAACGAAACCTCGATATAACGAACTTCCCTAGAGATTCGTTGTATCGAGGTTCGACTGTATTCGATAATTACGTAACACACATTGAATATGAAACTTTAATTATACGATCATGTTAATATTAATATCAAACTTTTGCAATATCTTGAAAAATCAAGTATTTTTTCATCATTCCTGAATCCAGTTACTTGCCAGTCTTTAAACTTTACTTTCAGTAGGTTAATTTTAGTTTCTTTAGTAAACTTAGGTAAACTTTACTTTCAGTAGTAGCAGTTAATCAAATAAGTGGTAGCTTTATATTTTCGTCTTGCAAATCGGCCCAGCACTTTAGTTGTTGGAATTTTTTAACAATGTCATTCTCTATGTTCCGCACTGACGTATGAGAGAATCGTTCCTGAAGTATTGTACTTTTAAGGGACAACACCACTCTAGCGGCAGAAAATGAGGCCTGACTTTGACAATTTATTTTGGGAGTATGAAAAAAGGAATGGGGTTTCTTTTCAAAGGGTTTATTTAACACATATTAAAGTATAAAAAAAATGTATTATAATTTTCATACACAATGGCGGCGACCGAGCCCATCTTGAAAAACGTGTTTTTTTACAAATCGTTTCACGGGAGGACGGTTTGCTCGTAAAGTATAAGAC
>OX101786.1:33360030-33365343 GCA_944452715.1 Ophion slaviceki | reverse complement strand
AATGCAGGGGTAAAAAACGAGTGGTAATAAATGAGTGAAAACAGGTTTTATTGAATGTTACACGATATTTGGGTCACACTCTACTTACGATACTATAATTTAACGGTGGCAATGTTTAATTTTTGTTGCTTGTTTAACTAAGCTAATTTTTATCGGCACAATTGTCGCAAACGGACTCGATTAAGTTATCGTCAGCATGGGCACATGAATAGTGGGCCCATTTGTTATTAAAGTTTGTTAAACAATTACTTTTGATTCTGCGGTCAGAACTGTACCAAACTTGACGTAAATTGTTATTTGAGCCTTCTTATTCGATTGGTAAAATTTCTTTGTCGTTATTAATTATTTAAATAATCAAGTAATTTTTATAATCTGACGCGTGCAATTTATGTTTTTTTTTGTTTTTATCTTTCTTTGTTTTTTTTTGTTAATTTATTTTCTGCCAACTGCACGTTACTGATACTGATTTTCAAGCCATTGATGAAAATCTAACTCTTGTCAATTTTTACGTAAATTGTTTTATGAAACTAGGACCGCCGCTCCCCATGAAATCGACGGATATGTGTCGACAAATATATCGGTCAGTCCGTATTATCTGCGTATATGTGGACTGAAACGAACCACAAGCACCATTTAGATTAGATTATGTTTCAACAGCTCTTTCATAGAGCCGAAGCATGAATTTCCCTGTCATCCCATTTTGCCCCAAATTCAGCGGGCTGCGACACTTCATTTTTGTGTGTCCCATTTTGCCCCTATCCCATTTTGCCCCAAATCAAGCACCAAGAATCTTCATTTTTTGCTATCCCATTATGCCCCGATCCCATTATGCCCCAGTGCCGTTTTGCCCCGGTACCGTTTTGCCCCGCTATACCATTTTGCCCCGGTCTCCCCTACCTATACACGCTGTAAGTTTGATTGGTGCAATTTCTTCTCCGTTTCTTGTTCCCTCTTCAAGCTCTTTGTTAAAAATAAATCCAACCCAGACAGAGCTCGTACCATGGCGATAAAAAAAATTGCGGATATATTTTCGCTGGATTTTGCGAATACACGGGTCGAGTACGTCGAGGCAAGTCAGTCGCCAAAGTATGCTAACTTCGTTCGGGTCAACATACTCGCAAAGACCGTGACTCCAAAAGCAGAATATTTGCGTGTGTCGACGGGACGACGGATCTTTACGATCCTACGTGTACTAATCCGTCGCAGTCTACCAAAACACACTGAACGAATCCTTGGCGACGTTGGTCTGGTCTCATTTCGCAAATTGGCAATTACGCGAGCGAGATACCGGGAGGACAAGGGCCACAATAATGAAAATATTGAGCCAGAGAGGAAGAGAGAGGGACGCGAATACATCGGGAGATACATACGCGAAGAGAAATAGAGATTTTTATCCACGAGAGGACCAAGTTTGCTCGAGCCCTTATGGCGCAGAAAGAAACAGACATACAACGCGAAAACCTCGCAAAATAAGCTGACATTTATATTTACTAATAAAACGTATTGTTTATTTGAAAAGTGCGAATATTTTTATTGTAATCTAAGGTACAAACATGGAGGTTATCTGTGGAACACAATGTCCGATTCGCTCAACAAACGTGCGCTCTTTTGATGAAATTTTCAGTAACATTTTGGCATAATTGCGGATTAATTTCATTAACGGGTTATACGCAGTTAGAAATGTCAACAAATCGATTTTTTATTGCATTTTCGGAATGTACAAATATGTGAGTATATTCCCTGAAAATTTCAAATCGATCCAGCGAATATTCGCGGAAATACACACATATTTGTAAAGACGTTCGGAGCGCGTTTCCGAGCTTCCGAGAAACTTCAAACGCCTTTTTCTCAAAACGGTGTTTTTAAAGTCGGTGAGCACCATTTTTCAAAAACGGCTCAACCGATCGGTCTGCAATTTTAACACAACCTTGTCAGATATATTTTTCAGGTATTGATCGAAGGAATAAGATTTCCGATAATTATTTCTATTTTTTTCAACGTTTTAACAAAAAAGATTTGGTCGAAAATCGAAATTGTTTCTGTCCGGATCCACCATTTTGTCAAAAATTAAAATTTCGACTATTCCTCCGATCAATACCTGGATTCATCTATCCCCTAAAAGAATCTTTTTGGTTTTTTCATTTTGGATAATCCGAACCGGAGATACTTTGCTCACCGCCAGACATTTTTTTTCGGGGACCTCCAGGAGACTTCCTACAGGGGCAATGTTAATGAATATTTTTGAAAATAAAAAATGCCAATCTAAAGCTAAAAGATGCCACTACACTGCCGAATACTTTTCGTTTTGCCCAAATGAAATCCTTGTCCAGAAACGATTCACGAAAAAACGACTTTTTTGGCCTTGAAACTGCATATAACGCCTCAATGGTGCATCCAATTGCTTCCTCGAGCTCCGGAATTGTCTGTGGATCATTGGCATACGCTTTTCCTTTAAGGCGTTACCCCCACTTGTAGCGCAAAAAAAGGCCTTTTTCATGAATTTTTTTTAAAGAAAACTACAAAACTTTTTTAATCGATCAATATACCATCTTAAAGAACACATCTTGAAGAACATTCAGTAATTTTTTTATTGAAAAATATTACATTGTTTAGTGGCAAATGGCCGTCAATGAAATAATGTTTTTATATACACGGTTTGCGGTGACCAACATTGCAGCGAAGGGGATCATCTGGAAAAAAAATGCGAATGGAGTTAGTCAAATATAAGTATAAACTAGTCTTTAATCGAAGGATTTTAAAAAATATTCATTTTTCACAAAATGGCGGAGAGTCAAATTTAATGGTTCGATTTTAACGAAAAAAAACGGCCGTTTTTTGGCTATAAAACGGCCATTTTTTTTTCGAAAAAAAAAATCGAACGATTAAAGACTACATTTTTATGTATTAAATAAGCCTGCAAAATTTCAAGAAGATCGGTTCATTAGTGTTCGAGTAATCTTGGTCACCGACTTCAGAAATGCCATTTTGAGAAAAACGCGTTTAAAGTTTCAATTTCAGTTTACACGAAGAAAATATTTTTTTTTGTAAACTTACATAGAGTCATCTATTCCGGGCCCATACAGAAGTATGGGCCCGGAATAGATGACTCTATGTAAGTTTACAAAAAAAAATATTTTCTTTGTGTAAACTGAAATTGAAACTTTAAACGCGTTTTTCTCAAAACGCGCAAAAAAACTTCAAAAAAATGCAATAAAAAAAATCGATTTTTTCAAAATCGCAAGTGGGGGTAACCCCTTAAAAAAAACCCCAAAGGAAGAAGTCCAATGGCGTCAAATCCCACGATCTTGGTGGCCAATTCACATCGCCGCGGCGCGAGACAACACGACCGTGAAACTTCATCTGCAATAACTATGCAGTAACAATGCAGCAAATAACAATTTCCACGCGGTGCTCGATCGTGCAATTCTCCATGACTAAACCTCGATACTTCCTGATGCCAGTTGTCGAAGATTAGGACTCTATGTTCGCCACCAAAAAAAATGGCGCGCAATTTGAAATGTCAGATCATTTTGAGACACCCTTTATAACTGTATACTCCGTTGAATGATCACCGTACGAATTTTGTCATTCTCATTCCACTGCTAAGTAAATAGCAAGAGCGAACATTCGAGAGGGCTTTCCTGTGTTCGGCTGGTCAGCGTTGAAAAAGCAATGCCGTTCATTCAAGGACATACGCCGGCTAATTGGTCCGCGCTCAATTTCTGTACATTGCTCCGTACCTGTTGAAGCCAATGAAAGTCTTCCATCCGACTAATCTATTTCTAAATACCATCTGTGGAGCTCGATATTGTGGCAGGAACCTCGAGGAGAATCTCCCTCCCCTAGTTTCGTTCTTGAAAGCATTCCCAATCCCAAGCTACATACCAGATATCGTAATATCTGTAATCTGAGAAATTCGAGGAAGTGAATTGTTCCTTCAGATGAATAACACGAAGAACTCTGCCTTAATGCGGCGTATACATCTATCAAGATACAGACGTACACGCAGCCGAGAAAACTGAAGATAAATCCAAAAGTCCAACCGTACATTCTCAGCTTGTAGACTGCCCCGCGAGAACGATATGCACGTATACGTATACTTACTTGCGAGAACGTAGGAATGCGCGGTTCTTGTTAAAGCGCCGCTTGCTTTACTTGCGATTCCCGGACGATTAACGATCGTCATTATACGCGCAGCTACGAGAGCAAGCTATACATACACACAGACACGGGCACACATTGTATAAAAATAAATGTGTGTGTGTGTGTGTGTGTGTGTGTGTGTGTGTGTGTGTGTGTGTGTGTGTGTGTGTGTGTGTGTGTGTGTGTGTGTGTGTGTGTGTGTGTGTGTGTGTGTGTGTGTGTGTGTGTGTGTGTGTGTGTGTGTGTGTGTGTGTGTGTGTGTGTGTGTGTGTGTGTGTGTGTGTGTGTGTGTGTGTGTGTGTGTGTGTGTGTGTGTGTGTGTGTGTGTGTGTGTGTGTGTGTGTGTGTGTGTGTGTGTGTGTGTGTGTGTGTGTGTGTGTGTGTGTGTGTGTGTGTGTGTGTGTGTGTGTGTGTGTGTGTGTGTGTGTGTGTGTGTGTGTGTGTGTGTGTGTGTGTGTGTGTGTGTGTGTGTGTGTGTGTGTGTGTGTGTGTGTGTGTGTGTGTGTGTGTGTGTGTGTGTGTGTGTGTGTGTGTGTGTGTGTGTGTGTGTGTGTGTGTGTGTGTGTGTGTGTGTGTGTGTGTGTGTGTGTGTGTGTGTGTGTGTGTGTGTGTGTGTGTGTGTGTGTGTGTGTGTGTGTGTGTGTGTGTGTGTGTGTGTGTGTGTGTGTGTGTGTGTGTGTGTGTGTGTGTGTGTGTGTGTGTGTGTGTGTGTGTGTGTGTGTGTGTGTGTGTGTGTGTGTGTGTGTGTGTGTGTGTGTGTGTGTGTGTGTGTGTGTGTGTGTGTGTGTGTGTGTGTGTGTGTGTGTGTGTGTGTGTGTGTGTGTGTGTGTGTGTGTGTGTGTGTGTGTGTGTGTGTGTGTGTGTGTGTGTGTGTGTGTGTGTGTGTGTGTGTGTGTGTGTGTGTGTGTGTGTGTGTGTGTGTGTGTGTGTGTGTGTGTGTGTGTGTGTGTGTGTGTGTGTGTGTGTGTGTGTGTGTGTGTGTGTGTGTGTGTGTGTGTGTGTGTGTGTGTGTGTGTGTGTGTGTGTGTGTGTGTGTGTGTGTGTGTGTGTGTGTGTGTGTGTGTGTGTGTGTGTGTGTGTGTGTGTGTGTGTGTGTGTGTGTGTGTGTGTGTGTGTGTGTGTGTGTGTGTGTGTGTGTGTGTGTGTGTGTGTGTGTGTGTGTGTGTGTGT
>OX101786.1:33315030-33355030 GCA_944452715.1 Ophion slaviceki | reverse complement strand
TTTGTCCGTATGTCACGGGTCCCTAGCTTATTGACGGAATCAGTTTCCGACCTGAAATTTGGATATTTTGTGTAGAATTTGACCCAAAACCGAATATTGAATAAAAAATTTAATTCAATTATTTTTCATAGGAGTCCCATACATGAAAAAGGAGCAGATTTTGTTTACCCTGGCAGTGGGGTTTCATTGTATAAAGCTAATTGAGTAGAGCACACATTTTTTTCTTCTTCATGTTCAAAAATAAAGAAATAGGGGTCGTCAAAGTTGTCAGTTTTGAACCATTTTTGTTACGGGGTCTATCTCAAAAACTAAACTAGTTACGAATTTGGAATTTTTGTATATTATGTACCATATACTGTATTTAAACAACAAATGCTGAAAACGCCCTTCCATAATCTAGTATATATAATAATTTTTTCTCTACATAAAACAATAAGATTACAATGAAAATATCTAAAATGATTGTTATTTTAATATGTACAATAGCAAATAACTTATTTTTGGAGTCAGTGCCAGCCAAGAACGAGCGATTGACGTCTCTGAAGAAACGACATTGCAAATTAAAAAAATACTGTTGATCGTATATTTCATTAATTTTTTTTCGCCTCCTCTTTTTCTGCGAAGAATGTGACAATATTGGCAATTAGTGGTAGTGACTCCAAAAATAAGTCATTTGGTATTTTAAATATTTAAATAACAATAATTTTATATACTTCCATTTTTCGCTTACAGCAGGAGTATACAAAGCTTTCCTCTGCTATCATCACCCCACATGGTTTCAGTTTAGTACTGCCTAAGAACTAAGACAAAAAAAGCATTACCTAATTAAATATCTAGTTTGAAAAAAAAGTTTATTGGTTATATGTACGGAACCCTAATAGAGCCCGACTCACACTTGGTTTACCAATATTGTTCGATTAAATAAAAAACTCAACCGTGGCCCACCTATTTATCAACCGTCCGTAAAATCTCGATCTCGTCATTCCAATCCTTTCACCGGGAAAAATATTAACAATCTCCCTGTTTTTAGGGACCCAAGCTTTTGCAGATCCGTTGAGAACAAAGAAACCGACGATTTACCACAATGAGCAATGCACACATATGCACATGTCCCTTTCAGCCGATGAATATATTCTACAGAAATTCCACACAGGCACACGTATTCGCACAATTGTACAAGAACTGTGCGCATGTGTCGTGAATTCCGTCGGCCTCCCGGTGAGATCCCGAGGGGGAAAAGGGCGCGGAGGGGGGTTCTGTTGGGAGTCGAATTCGAGGACGACAGGTGTCTCGAAAGCGCTGACTCGTGATTAGTCGAACGCAATTAAACGTATATATAGTTATACCAACAAAAAGCGCATATTCGATGTATGCGAGCGCTTGAAAGCCAGCACGTAATCATTCACAACTCAAGGCTATGCTATCGAAGCGGCAGGTGTTTTCGCCCTACTGCAAAACATAATCCGTTTGAGGTCGCTCCTCCGTGCCCATTGTTTCGTCTGCGTGGGTATACATTTTTAACGGAATATTCCTCGGGTCCCTTTTTTTCTCTGAATAATTTCCGTCGAACCCTTTTACTTAAATATTTCCATTCCAATAGTCGTTGAAGAAATTCTCGACTCACTCTTCGAAAACGTGAGTGTTTAAATCCACCGTGAGCATAGAACTGCGCGTCACGGTCGTGGTTCCGCCCATGGCGTAATTATTGTTTGCCGATGGACCGCATGGGTAGGAGAGAGATAGAGAAAGAGAGAGAAAGGGCGATCGAGGGAGAAGGAAAAGTGGTAGGTCCGGTGAGACGGAGAACGTTTTACTACTATGCTGTTAGAGCTTGATCCGGTCGCTGAGATCGACTTTAGTCGAAACAATATCTCTCTCTCTCTCTCTCTCTCTCTCTCTCTCTCTCTCGCTCTCTCGCTCTCTCTCTCTTTCCCGCTTGATCTTCCACACTCTTTGTCTAGTCCGAGGGTAAGCGACTGTCGGGTCCGACAATCGAGGGAGGGATGCCAGGCAACCTTTTCACGCCACCCCAGCTCCTCCCATACTGTCATGCAACAACTGTACAGTCATTGTCCGTTGTGCAAACCGAAAGGAAGTAGTGCTTGGCAGCGCAAACAAACTCAAGGCGATCGAGCGTGACAGCACTGCCATTTACCGTGCTCTATCTTTTCAACGGAGAAAAAGAGTCTCTCTTTCTCTCTGACCAAAGGAATTCATTATAGCTAACACATCAATGTCCTACGGCCTTGCAACCTATCTGTATACCTATATATATAATACCTATGCTTGAAACTGCGTTCCCTTGAGACCCGCCTCCCACATCCCATTCGCGTTAGATACTCGACGTGATTCTTTTCTGACTCCGCGGGATTGCGCTTTAATGATCAACGCGGTGCGGGCCGATTGGACGACGGACGATTAAATCGATCTGACTCCCGTAACAACTCGTCAAGCAGCCCAACAGTGCTAAACGACTAATTGAAAAGTCAGATTGGATTTGTATGGTTACTGCGACCCAAAGGCCCGGAAGATTGTAAATCCACCTGTGCGTGTGCATGCACATGGTTGTAAAAACCGACACTGGCGAATAGGCGGTCTGGATTCAGCTTTAGCGGTACTCCGAGCTGAGCAGCGATGCACATGGCAGGAAAGCCAAAACTTCTGATACCTTGATGCGGATACTTGAGTAAAACGTCGGTACATCAGAGAATCAGAAGAATATGGGGGCGTCTGTACCGGTATGGGTTTTCCACAGATTAGCGAAGTGCGGTTAGGGAATGATAGGCAAAGGTTGGAACTCAGGAAATAAAAATATATGCATATAGATATTCACGAATATCCATTATCTATATAGTACGATGAGAATTCATTCCAACCTGGAAACGGTGAATAAAAGGCGGCCAACTGCACACTAAAGAGATTAGACCCATGTTTACGAGTTTTCCGATTGGACGGCAATCATTACGCAACGGAGAAGAGGCCCCGGTACACGTGAGAGAAGAAACGGCAGACCGGTTTTCATTTGAATAATCTTCACACCTGAATTTTTGTCGTTTCACCGTACTAACCGATTGGTTCGGGCTTTGGCTCGAACTCAGATCCGACAAGCACAAAACTAAAGTTATTACCAATGCTTCGGGCAACACCACCTGCAGCCCGAAAGTAGTTGATTGCCGTTGTGTTGCCTATGTTACGAATAATATAACATACATGAACAAGTTGTAGACAAATTGGTTTGAAACTCGCGATCTGCTGAAGAGCTAGCAGTGGGCACATTTTGAAATTTACTACATAGCGAAGCAATGCGGATATCTCTAGTGCCAGAAGCAAGGATTCGTGTCTGGCAGACTCACTCACCTATGTGTGTAAAATGTATGAAAATATGGATATACATAGCTGAGTGTTTCTCACGTGGAGAGGATTTTTTTTCCGAAAGTAATGGAAACGAAAAGTCGGAGCACCGTGTAAAATCAAACACGTAGCGGACGTTAGTAATTACCAGGCATCGTGATGCGTGGACATTTGTTATATATTTATATATATATATATATATATATATATATATATATATATATATATATATATATATATATATATTAGTGAAATGCGTTAGGTAATCAACCTTTCTGCAAAGTATAGATTGCCCTATTCGCAGACGAGGTATTGACGTAGAGATTTTTCTTATGTTAACTTTATGACACATGGCATAGCTATTAAAATCACGAACTGTGTGTGTGTGCAAAATCGCATCGTGCAATGTATTTACATTCGTTTGGAAGCGAAATATGTAATTTGAAAGTTCCACTGAGATTCCTTTCTCGTTACCGTATAAGGGGGAACTGCCGAAGAGCGTCGAAGGTATAGGAGAAAATCTGACGGTGAAACGAAAGAACGATCTATAGGATGAGGCTGTGCGAGAGTTCGAGCTTATAGCCTCGGTTAGAATGAGCCTGCGATGTCCCTCGGATATACCTGCTCGGCTTTGTATAGGTGTATACCTGCACCTTGAATCCTGTGAGTGCGATTCCCTGCTCCCTTCATCTGCAGCACGGCGAAGCTTATCACCTCTCGAGCGCTCGTTCAGAACGCCTTGTACGCTTTAAGGACGGAAGTGCACTCCTCCGAGTCTTCATATTCGTCCTCGTGCACACTTCTCACGACGCGAAAACACCGCGGGTTCTCGCGTGTCCCGTGGTAACGTAAATTCCTATCATACCGTGAAAAATATCGCGGCTTTTGCAGTGTCTGGATTCTCGTGGCTTACGTTTTTCCTCCGTTCTCCGTTAGTCGTGGGGATTTCAGTAACTGCGTCAAGTTGGGTGGTCTCTGGATGTTCGTTCTTCTGTACTTTTCTATTGGATGATAATCAGGTCGTTTACCTGCAGATCATCAATGGTAGTTCACAACGACCCGAAGTGCACTGCACACGTAGTATGTGGCTGTCCATTTTTCAATGTCTCGTTTACCAGCCATTTTAAGCGTACGAACAATTGAAGCGCTGACGAACCAAACCGGCCTTGTCCATGAATTACCTTTTTTACAGGAAAGGTCAAAAACCGAAATAACCAAAGACAGATGAGGTCGAATTTTTGTGATTTAATATATGAAGGCTCTGTAAAAATGTAAGCCTGGACCTGCCTTCAGTTTAATAAAAACACTAACTACCATTTGTTTATTTTTATTTCTATTTTGGACACGTCCGGTTTCGAATGAAACTGGTGGGCAACTCCGCTTTTGAATACAAATCTTATGGACATATCCGGTTGAAAAATCAAACAGATTCTTTGAATTGAATATATGTTTATTTTTTATTATCAATTGGATAATTCTTCACAAACTCGTTCGATTGCAAATGAAAATGCATTGTATTTTCCATCCAGCCAGCCATGGACAAGTTTGTTTCTGCTTGAAAAGGCAGTAGGGGAGACCGGGGCAAAATGGTATAGCGGGGCAAAACGGTACCGGGGCAAAACGGCACTGGGGCATAATGGGATCGGGGCATAATGGGATAGCAAAAAAATGAAGTTTCTTGGTGCTTGATTTGGGGCAAAATGGGATAGGGGCAAAATGGGACAGAGAGGAGTGGAATATCAAATTGGGGCAAAATGGGACACACAAAAATGAAGTGTCGCAGCCCGCTGAATTTGGGACAAAATGGGATAACAGGAAAATTCATGCTTCGGCTCTATGAAAGAGCTGTTGAAACATAATCTAATCTAAATGGTGCTTGTGGTTCGTTTCAGTCCACATATACGCAGATAATACGGACTGATCGATATATTTGTCGACACATATCCGTCGATTTCATGGGGAGCGGCAGTTCTAGTTTCATAAAACAATTTACGTAAAAATTGACAAGAGTTAGATTTTCATCAATGGCTTGAAAATCAGTATCAGTAACGTGCAGTTGGCAGAAAATAAATTAAAAAAAAAACAAAGAAAGATAACAACAAAAAAAACCACAAATTGCACGCGTCAGATTATAAAAATTACTTGATTATTTAAATAATTAATAACGACAAAGAAATTGTACCAATCGAATAAGAAGGCTCAAATAACAATTTACGTCAAGTTTGGTACAGTTCTGACCGCAGAATCAAAAGTAATTGTTTTACAAACTTTAATAACAAATGAAAAATTAGTATTTTTTTGAATGTTGAAGTCCTTAAATTTATTGGATTCAACAAATCCTGACGAGCCGAGCACGAACTGTTGTTGTAAAGTCAAAAATTCCACTGTCCCATTTTGCCCCGATCCCGTTTTGCCCCAACCGCCTCTTTCTGAGGAGCCTGATTTTCTCCGGCCCATTTTGCCCCAGTCCCGTTTTGCCCCAATGACGTATTTTCCAGCAGTGTTAATTTTCACTATTCCATTTTGCCCCAAACCCGTTTTGCCCCGGTCCCATTTTGCCCCGGTCCCATTATGCCCCGCTATACCATTTTGCCCCGGTCTCCCCTATATTTCATATAATCAGAATATTTCACTCAAAATATTTCGGGAGCTAATAATGGTGTGCTTAAAGAAAGCGAAAAGAAAATGAAAAAAATTGACGTACTGTGGACAAGTCCGGTTTTGTTCACCAACTCCTTAATTATCCAAACGGATAATACTTTCTCTGCAACCCTTCCATCACGGAGGATCCACAATACTATATTTGTTTTTCTTGAAAATGTCCATCTGCCATTTGAAGGTTATTTTCACGAATTTTTTTGATAGGTTTGTATTATAGATATTGATATAAAAGTTGTTACACTTAATAAATACACTTTCGAAATACATTTTTTTTAAATGTATGCATTTATGTAACCCAAACAAACTTTAAACGCGTTTTTCTCGAAACAACGTTTTTCGACGGCTTGTTGATAAAATCTTCGAAACTACTGAACCGATCCTTATGAAACTTTAACCACATATTCTTTACAACTATAGCTATATCGCATATAAAGGATTTTTTTAAATTTTGATATTTACTTTTTTTGCCAAAAACGGTAGAAAAACAGATTTTTTTGGTTTTTTCGAAAAATGTCCGCCATTTTGTTATTTTTGCTTATATGAAAAATCGTATGATATGCGCTATAGCCATAAACATACTGAATCTACAACTGTTTGATTTTTTTGTTTCGGACGATCAACCTCCGAGATTTCATCAACATCGCAGACCCACAATTTTTAGGCCATTTTTTAACTACCATTTTCGTCTATAAATAGTGACTTGAATAAATAATTTTTTTCACATGTATTTCGAAAGTGTATTTATTGAGTGTAACAACTTTTATATCGACATCTATAATATAAACCTATCACAAAAATTCACGAAAACAGCCGTTTTTTAGCGTATAAAGAGAGAAGACCCCTTAAACATTCCGTTATCATGATTATATCTGAAACGTTGGTCAGGTTGTGCCGTTATCATTCTCACTCGTAGAGTTTGCGACTAGGCAAACGGACGAGTATTGGTTCAATTGAGCCTCGTCTACGGTAGAGACGTATCTCACCTTGTCTTTCTCCCTTCTTCCCTATTTCGTTTTCGCTACCCTTCGGTTGGCTTTCGATCTCGAGGGAGCACCATCGCCCCTCGGGCCCGGAGAATTCCTGGGGGCCGTCACGAGAGGGAAGCCGCTCAGCTGTTTGCCGATGGAAGCCATACGGGATAGTTGAACACAGTGATGATGATGTGCAGAAAGACAGACGGAATTCTATGCGTTTGGGTATAGTGTGCGGTAGGTTTACCCGCGTGTATGTTGTGTGTATACAGTGTACCCAAACATACGAGTGTGCGAGCCCAGCCTTGGACGAGCAACGATCCGTTTCCGAGCTGTGAGCCCTTTTCCGTGGCTGGACAATGAGCCAGAGCGCCGTATGGTAATGCTACGTTGATATGCTCGGACAGCCGTGCGGTATTATGCTAATACGGCAAGACGGACAGGCCCCTGGTTTCAATTGCATTCATATACGCCTCTCTCTCTCTCTGTCTCTCTTTTGCTCTCGCTCTCCATCTCCCTCGAATAAACCAAGATCTAACCGGAAGATGAAGCTGCTCCTGCCGCGGGCTAACAAGGATACGCGCGGCTTGTCATCTACGACGCGCACGCAAGAAATCTACAGGGAATAGCAAAGAAAAAATGAAGAACTGCAAGCTCGAGCGAGCTGCGTGGAGGGACTGCACCGATATGTGGATAGTGTAGCTTTCGCAAAGACATGCGAGGGGGCTGGAGCCTTCCAACAATATTACGAGGAAGAACTGTTGCGCATGGAAAACCCTCCGGTAGAACGAACCCGCGGCACGTGCTCGCATATAGGCACTACGCTTCGTCTGGTGCACGTATAGCTGCGAGTACTTGCTCCATGTTCGCGCTATGTGTGTGCGTTTATTGCTCCCGGGAGTAGGACAATATACATGCCTTCTCGAGTGTTCACTCAAAACACGCGATAGAGGAATATATAAATAGGAAGGCGGCGAAGGCCTATGATCCGTCACTTGGCACATCCGGAGGATGTTTTCCCTTTGTTGTTACGTAGGAGAGAAAAAGCCATTATGATAATCCAGTCTAGCAGATAATAACTGCCAATCGATATTTCAACGCGTGCTATTTTCATCGATCAATTGATATGTTTCTTCATGGTCCATTTTTAGGGATTCGATGTTACGACCAATCACCACGACTTTGAAGGTCAATTTTGGTTCTTTAGCTATTTGCGAATTGGTATTAACAATAATATATGCTGTTCGTGATCTTTATCAGCTTTTGTCAACTTCTTGACCGAGGAACAGTCAATGCTGATACGAGTCGGATTTCGCGACACGATCTTATGTTTATATTTGTCAATATTGTCTTTATTTGTCATCATTGTCAATTTGTTCGTTAATTGTCATTTGTCGGTTTGTCAATATTGTCAATACATGCCAGAAAAGTCATTGCTAGGTTTGCTATCGAACGACGCGTCAATGTGTGCGCTTCCACCGTTCGCGAACCCACGTCCCGTGAAGACCGAATAAAAAAGAAGACAGCAAAAAAGGGTCGAAACGTACCGGACCTTCCTCGCAACGGGTCAGCCATTCGCGTATTGGAGGGCCGATGACGAGAGCAGGGAAACAGGTGGCTGTAAAATGTGGCCGAAAGGATGTGGGTGGAAAAAGGACAGGAACAGGAAGGAAATGTTTCTTCGAGAATTGTACGAGACAACAGGCTCACTTTATTTTCCTCAACTCTTCCGTAATATCCGAAAAGGTCGAACAAGGGAATCTTTGTTAGGCCCGAAGTTGCTCGCACTCACGGTGGCTGCAGCTTTGATAATCCCATGAACATGTACGATGGCTCTTTTCTCGTTTATACCCAACGAGAGGAAAGGAAGGAGGGGAAGAGACAAGAGGGAGGGAGAGAGAGAGACCAGACCTTTAAGACCAGGTTTTTCTGCTAGATGCTGTCCGACTGCAGCAGCCCACAAGGGACCCTAGAGGCTTGGAGTCGCGCGCTTTCCCACGGTAGCAACTCAGGTAACTCGAAGTGAAAGAGACCTAACCTCTCCTCGTCTATACTCTACTTGGTCTCCGGTTTCCGCCGTAAGAAAAGATTCAGCTTCGATGCCATTTTTTTGAGACTCGGTTTTTACGAAATCCTGCTCCACTTCTGTCAGCTATACGTACAACACAATGAACCTGACGAACGTTTGATCGAGAATTCGAAAAAATAGCAGGCACACGGGCATTTCTCTGATATCAGGGGTGGAAGGTTTTTCCCCTGACAAAACAAGTATTGGTTGTTTGATGAAGATTCTGGGATACGACCCAAAGGATCTCACGTGTCATCAACAGTTTCACAGCCGATACATCTAGAGGCTGATAATTAGGCTTCATGTGTACAAAATGCTTTACTTTCAATTTTCCCCATTCGCAACAGCCAAAATGGACGTTACGTCAATGCCCTTAAGAGACGCCTATTTGGTTTTTAATTTTCGTTCAACGGGCTATAGCAACCTAGGTGGGTCAAAAAAATGCATTCTCCAAAAATATATTTATTCGATAATATCAATTTTAGCTATATTCCCTGAAAAATTCAATGAAATATTCCTAAAATTGAATGAGCTACAGCTTCTAGCAGCCGGGCGGACGATGGCAGCACCATACTTCAAATTTTAGACGCGTTTTTCTCGAAACACTGTTTTCAAATCCGGTGGACATGATATCTCGAGAACCACTCGATGAATTGTTTCCAAATTTACAGGAAATACGATGACAAACATTTAAAGGTCGTTGACGATCTCACTTTTTAAAAATCGATCTTCCTTTGATAATAGTCACGTAAAAATGACGACTTTTTTCATATATTTTGTATGCTCGAGTTTCAGCTCGTCGCCACGGTGTTAAAAACAATTATTTTTAAAATCGGCGATCGTCAACGACTCGTATTCATTGTTAACTTGAATAACCCGTTTGGTTTTTACATTTCGGATGGACCGTTTATGCTGGCGGGTGTCCACCGCCAAACGTCGCGAAAATAATTTCATCATCTGCCGGTGGCCATGTTTTTGTTGTTTTTCTGTATTTTTGGCGATTTGTTTAAAGGCCCTCAATATATGTACCTAAAAATGGGTTTCTTTTTCACCAACCGTGTTCCAGAAACAAAGCTCGAAATTCGGCCATGTTTTTCGGGCTTCTAGGTAGAGGTTGAAGACCGATACTTACGGACTGGTATCTTCTTGGGATCGACGGTTGACAGTCTCTCTTCGAGTTTGTCGAGACGCCGACGAAGATGACCGCTCCGATCGGCGACCGAGGTCAGCTCGGCCGTCAGATCGGCGAATATGTCCTCGGCGGTGGTGAGAAGTGACGCGAGCTGCTTCAACGAGGCAGTCAGTGCACCATTCGCAACTGCCTCCATTTCGGCACCTACGGGCCAACAATCCGACGCATTTGCACCTTGAGGCACGTGGCCGCGAGACACGTAACGCGGCTCTATCTTGCGTATTACGAACGGCATTATTTCCGTTTTTCGTCGAACCAACGAGACACATAACACCGATGATTTTTTTTTCTTTACTTATTCCTTCGTATTATTTCATTTGATTTTTCGCTTTCAAAAGGATCGACGACACGTCACTCGAACAACGCACCACTGGTCGTTTAATTGCGGCGGGATCCGTGGAGCCGCGGATGAAAAATGGTGAGGGCTCGACTTGCTCGCGCGATATTCCTTGCGCGAGCGTCGAACTCACCGCAGTCGCTTCGCAGTCAATCGCGAATTTCGTACATTCGGGAAAATTGGTATGCACGTTTCGCGGTATCGTCACGCGGGACTTATCGGATCATAATGAATTAGGGTGATCCTCGGTCGTCAACCGATCAACGGCGCTTGGATCTTTTGCCAGCATCGTCAAAAACGATCTAGCCGGCTTCGTGGAAAATCTACTATATCGTTGTACAGACGAAAGAAGCCACTGCACGTTTACGCAGACGAAACTTTACGGAAGTTACGATTCGAGGGTCATTTTATTTTTCTTTGAATTTCACTTTTCTGGAATCGAATACCGAACAAATATTCACTTGGACGCTTCATATACCAACGTTTGCCACGAGTCACTATTCATTTGCATTTTAATCGGTCTTACTTGTCATCTCGCTTTACACACTCAGCAAATGATCGATTTTACTTTTTCGTAATATGCATATTAGTCGGTTACTTTTAAAGCTGTAGTGAAACGCGCCATTCTCTTCGCGAATTTACGACGTTGCATTATTCGTGTATTTTTCCTCTTAATTCCCGTGTAGTTTCTACGTATGAACGCCGAAGAATTTGGAAAAACGCGCGCTCGTAGCAGCGAGCGACACGACGGTCGTGCGCGGAGTGCCGGCCGGTGGAGAAACCGGCTGGCCAACGGTTCTCTCATTCAATTCAACGAGACCAATCCCAATGTAGTGACGTCGATGAGCGACTATCGAAGCGCCGTTGAGCGGTGGGTTGGTCGAAACTGAATTAAAAATCCGCCTTACCGACCGTCGGTAAGGTAGTACGCGGAGCACCGACCGGTGGGAGAGCCGGGAGGCGGAGAGTTCCCTTATTCAACTTGAGGATGCCAGTCCACAGTACTGACGTCGATAAGCAACTATGGAAGAGCCGTCTAGCGACGAAACGATCGAAACGAAGTTGAAAATGCAACATACCGATCGGCAGTAAGGTACCGACGGTCGGTAAGATACCAGCGGTCGGTATGAAAATAACCGTCGGTTAGTTATCGACGGCGGATAATTGATTACTCTCCGTATCTCGAATAATGACTGATAGGTGTCTACAGTATCCATTTTATCTTCACGCAACTACGGCGGCTCGAAAACCGAATGGTAACGAAAGTTACAATCATTGAAATTGTCAATTAGTGATGAAAACTTTAATGCACAATGGAAGTCATATTTTTTTCATTGGTTGGCGGAAATGTTCAAAAACGTATGAACCTAAATTGTAAGTACGCATGTTACTTAATGGCGCAGTCATTAGATACATTTGAAAATGTAAATTAACCGAGAAGGCTGATTTTTTAATATAGCGTGGAGGCTTAGAAAACCTTAACTTGAAATTGTCGACCAAGATTTCTTATCATCCAACTTGAAAAACTGGTAAATTTTGTTTTTTTTTGCGATAACTCGACTCTCCGTCATGATACGAAAATTGCGATGATAGAGTGTTCTGTTCGTTTATTTGCGCTCTACAATTTAGTTCACATGAATTTTTCACCTACCGTTGATCGTTGTTGAGATATCGAACGAGAAAGTAAAAGATTAAGAGATTGGAACTTATTTTTTTGCCGTTTTCTCCTTTCCCGTGATACATATCGAAAAATTGTATATTATCAAACTTGTAGAGCAAGCCTTATTCGTTAATGATGAGTATGAGTGGTGTGCGGCCGTGTTGATAATACGAGATGTTGAGGAATCAGACTCCTCAACTTACAAACTAATAAATAAGAACCCTATCAATATCCTACAAAAAGGCATAAACAATATTCTCACCAGATGGAAAAGCCAAAAAATCATCGATGAAACAAAATTTAAATACTTAAAAGCAGAAAATTGCAACTTAGCTCGTCTCTATTGCCTTCCAAAAATTCACAAAAAAAACTTTCCACTTCGTCCAATAGTATCATCAATCAATAGCCCAACACAAAAATTAGCAGAATTTATCCAATCAAAACTATCTAAACTATTACACACAACAAACTCACACGTCAAAGACAGCTTTCACTTAAAACAATCAGTCTCAAACATATCAATCCCACTCAACTACAAACTTGTCTCATTTGATGTCGTATCTCTCTATACCAACATTCCATTACAACTAGTTATTCAAAGCCTTCAAAAAAGATCAAATCTATTCTCCGAAACTTTTCCACTAAACGAAATAACAAAAGCCATAGAATACATCATGTTTTCAACTTATTTTACCTGGCAGAACAAAATTTATCAACAAATTTCTGGATTACCAATGGGTTCACCTCTTGCTCCGATACTATCCAACATCGTTATGATTGATTTAGAAAAAAATTGCTTAGAAAAATTAAAATTCTCACTGCCACTATACAAACGATATGTTGACGACATTATTATTGCTTTGCCAACTGACAAAATAGAATCCACAATCAATATTTTTAACTCATATAATTCAAAATTACAATTTACATCAGAAATAGAAGAAAATAATAAAATTCCTTTTCTTGATATTCTCTTAATCCGCAATCAATGTTCAATCATCACAAATTGGTACAGAAAACCTACTTGGTCTGGCAGATTTATAAACTTTTTCTCACACCACCCACTTTCCCAAAAAAAAGCTATAATTTACATGTTAGTTGACAGAGCAATAAAACTATCTCATCCTTCCTTTCACCATAAAAATCTTCAACTTATTAAGAACACAATGACAAAAAATTGCTATCCGATTTCTTTCACAGAAAAAACAATAAAACAAAGACTTGCTACAATCAACAATCAAAATAACAAAAACAAAAACTTTGACTCCTCTAGACTAATAAATCTGCCATACACAAAAAATATCCATCACCAACTAATTCGTCTATTTAAACAATATAATATAACATTAGTCACAAACAACAAACACAATATCTTATCGATCACAGGCTCCACCAAAGACAAGATTGACAACAGCAACAAATCTAACATAGTATACAAAATTGATTGTAATGATTGTAACTCCACATACATAGGCCAAACAAAACGATACCTTAAAAACAGAATCAATGAACACAAAAATAGCCTAAAACACACCAACACAATACACACAGCTCTAGCACAGCACGCAATAGAACAAAAACACGATTTCAAATTTGACGATGTTAAAATTTTAAACAATGAAAAATGGCTCAAAAAAGATTGATCCTAGAAATGATACAAATCAAAGCGCATCCCAATGCCATCAATTTTAGAACTGACATGAAAAATCTTAGCTCAATATACAATTCAATAATATAATCATAACAATATTTTATCACCATAACTACACACGTCAATTTTAAAACTCGTGACTAAATTTAAAAAACTCTTGACATAACATTTTAACCTCTTAACATGACACGGGCACCCCCCAAACTCTTGACACAGCACTGACAAAGGATCATTCTCCCTCTCTCCAGAAACAATACATTTGCCACTTAGTCTTTCTCGAACTCTCTTGGACGTCACTACTAGACATGTAGAGCAGAGAAAAAAATTTTTCTAGTTTTCTTCTTTGTGCTTGTGAGGATATATTTAGTTTATTTCAATAGGTAATTACCACTTTCACACAATATTTCATTAATCAAGACAATAGATCAAAATAAAGATTCTTTCACCATACTAATTTTTCACAGATAATACAATCACCAAAAAACGATTATACCATCAATTGAAATATAAAAAACGGTTCGAAATCAACCCTCCGAACCAACCTCACAAGACAGTATTTCATCATCAAACATACTGTCAACATCAACCATCTTCCAAGCACAAACCAAAAGAAAACTAGAAATATTGACAATATTCAGGTTCGTTATCTAACATAATTCTTATCTCTCTTACAATAACTTGTTATAAATAATCACTCACACAATATCAACATGATTGGAAAAATTATGAGAAAAAACTAACACAAAATTTACACAAATCATTAAAACACATCTAAGACTTATTTATAACAATAAATACAATTATTATTTTATTTAAAAAAATCTGTAATTTCTATTAATATAATTTGTATCGCGAAATTTGTAGAATAAATAAAGTTTCTGAAGAGGATCCGAACCAAGGATCGAAACGTAAACGAATGAAAAAAACTCCTTCTTTCTTTCCACCACGACCTTGGAAATCTCACGGGCCGAATCGAAGCCGATTCCTCAACATCTCGCTTATTCGTTAATATTGGTAATGTAAATTTTTAGTTTTTTTTTAGTTACAAAAATTACGACTTTCCGCACGAAGTTTCGGTTTCATAGCTCACTTCCATTTTTTGTTAGCGGAAGTACGGGCGGTATCTTGCACGTCCATATAAAAAAACTTGACCGCTCAACTCAAGAATTCATGAAGTTCTCAGACGCGTAGCAATAATTATAAACAAGCGCAATAAGTTATCGTATTTTTTTTATTAACAAAGCGTAACAGTCAATAAACGAGCGATGCCTCTTTCATAGTAACAAATACAATTGTTGAAAGAAATGAATACGGTACATTGAATTGTTATTGCAGCATACACTTTGTTTCAGTCAAAATGATTTTGACCAACGGGCTAACGATGCATTTTCTTTCCGCCTTTTTCTCCAACTATACGAAGGCTAAACATACGTGTGACTATTCCGCTAATGACTAAGACTATATATTTAAAAACCGATAAGTACGACAGTGCAAATTCTAAAATGCGACGGTGTCGAGATCGCGATTCCCGAGCTGCTTTCCAAGATGCATTACATTTTTTTCTTCGCCTCGCGATGTTCCAAAATGTTGTGCATTTGTATATTTTTATCAGCACACAATCACGCTCGGTCGTTCATTCTGCTCGAGTCTGGTCTGGTACCTCTCGAGGCGGAAATTTATGTTGCAACGGCGAGGAAGTCACTTTTTTCCCGATAGGTTCGTGAGAAATATGTCACAAGAGATTCTAAAAGTCAGCGAATTACACATAGTTAGAAATTTGATCGGACAAGTTACAATCAACATCAGCCTCCTACACAGTGGTGACCCGCGAGAGAAATCGAAATTGGCATCTCCCCATACGCCAATACATTGTGTGTTTTCGCCAATTGTCGTCATCTCGCGGATGTCCACTTCATTGGCTGCGCTCTACAGACCCTCTCTCCAGTTAAGGGGTTACACCTAGTTGGAATTTTTGAAAAAATCGATTTTTCGTTTTCGATTCTTATAATATAACGTTTCAAAAATATTCTCTGAAAATTTCAAGTCGTTCCGTTGAAAATCGGGGGAGTTGTGAGCGTTTACAGGTAGGTCCGCTTACCGCTTTACCGTTACAGGTAAAAACTTTAAACGCGTTTTTCTCGGAATGACTTTTTCAGAATCGGTGACCAAAATATCCCAAAAACAACAAAACCGATCTGCTTCAAATTTCAAGGACATTTTTTGCATACCTAAAGGCAGTCCTTGATCGAAGGATTTTTTTGAATGCATATTTTTTTATATCAAGGAAAATAGAGTTTTTTCACCGATACTTCGACGATCACTTTCGATCGGCGACCATTTTTTCAAAAATCATTATTTTGTTGAATTCTTCGATTAAAGACTAAATGATACGGTACAAAAACTAAATTCATTAGGTTCTTTGATTACAGATGATTTGTTCCCGAGCAGGAGTGGTCACCGTGAAGGACCTTTTTGCACAGCGGTTTGTGCAATTTGCTGTATCTCCGTCGTTCATAAATATTTCCCAATAAAAAAATTGTCAAAGATACTTGAAACCTTTACTATGCAAAAAAAAGTTAAAAACCTGCAACCACTTTGCAAAAAAAAAATTCACGAAAACACCTCTTTTTTCCAGCGGCGAACTAGGTGTAACCCGTTAATTTCAACATCTTCGGAAGTATCAGGCGGAAAATAGGGAACGTAAGGTTTGTCCAACTTGCATCGTGTCTTGAATATTTCGCTTCGAGCGTTTTTATGAAATTAGAAAATACGTGACGTTTGTTATTCTCGTCAAGTTTCGCACTTTTTAACCATTTTTGTAAGACCTTTGGTAAAACAGCTCCATTCGGTAGAATGCGTCTTAAGGCTAGGCAATATGTGTATAGTATGTATGTACGTAAGAAGCGATTAAACGTTACGTTCTCATTACGATACGATTACAGTTTAACTTTACGACGATAGTAGAGATATGACGATGACGCCACGAAAACATATTACCGATGGGAATTTATCTGCTCTCTTTTATCGTTAGTAATGACGTGTAAGTTTGATAGATTTATATGCACTTATCAGCGATTATAGACAAATAGATTGGTCGAATTTTCATTCATTGGTACATTCAAAAGTACAGACACACGGGCACGCACATCATTGTAGGTTTGTCACGGAATAGGAGGCCCGTTCTCGTTTGAGTTGTGGAAAATTGTTGTCGGTTTGATCAAGCTGTTTCACTCGCGAGTAAAGCGCTTGCAATCCACTTGGACGCTGATTGATAAAAATCTGATATGCCTACGCTCACAGAGTCGTAACAACTGTTGCTTCTTCAATATTGTTGAGTCATCGGCAACGACGGTTCTTCCCTATCTTTATACGGCGACAAGCCTCTATAATGCTCACTTCAAACACATTAAGGTAGATCTCTCGGACACTGATATTATACGTATACAAGGTGCTTCATTCTTGACGATTAATTTTTTTTGTCG
This sequence comes from Ophion slaviceki, assembly GCA_944452715.1. Lineage (NCBI taxonomy): Eukaryota > Metazoa > Arthropoda > Insecta > Hymenoptera > Ichneumonidae > Ophion > Ophion slaviceki. Next base: position 33,337,657 of record OX101786.1, on the reverse strand, counting down.
TGACTCTTATTCCGCTAGAGTGCAGATTGAGGTTTAACGAAATTTTGCCAACGAAAGACGCCGTTAACCGAAATCCTTATAGATGTCTCGCGAGGCAGTCATTTCGCTAGCCACTTGGCAACCGATTTTGTTCGAATTTATCGCCAGGTGTTGACTTTTGCGAGATTTCTTCGAAGTAGCTGAAAAAAAGCTTAGGGGTTGAAGACACTGGCTACGTAGTTAAATTATACGTAGGTAGCATATTTTTATATTAGTTCCGAGGCAAGCGAGAGCTTTTTACAAGGAACAGCTCTGTGGTGTTCACCTTCGATTTTGTTGACACTCGTGTATATGAGAGAGCATCAAAAACCATTGGATACGTATTTTTTTTGTATCGGCGGAAAAACGGTTTTGAGGAATAAAACTACTTCTTGGAGTGAATTTGACGGTTTTTTTAAGTGAACCGATTTTGGTGAAACAAGATTCACCAGGCGTTATTTTGAGCTTCGGGAAAAACGGGATTTTCGTAATCGGCGGAAAATTCTCCTTCGGATAGACTCACGACATATAGTGAAAGTGGAAAAAAGGTAAAACGCATTTTGACCCGACGACAAAATATCCGCGACAAAATATCCGCGATAAAATATCCTCATGACAAAATATCCGCAAGACAAAATATCTGCCGATATTATGTACAGTTTAAAGTGTACAGTCATGCCGTTGAAATTTATTCCATGTCAAGTGTACAGTCATGCCGTTGAAATTTATTCCATCATAAAAAGGAGGAAAATGATTAATATGTGGCGGATATGTTTGGGTTCGTTTGTTTGTTTTGGTTCAATGAAGAAATTATTAATATGTGACGGATATGATTGGGTTTGTTTGTTTGTTTGGGTTCAATGAAGAAATTCGTATTATGCCCCCACCCCACTATCTCACACACCCCACAAAGGTGTTTTGCGCGCGACCCCGTTGATGTGGTGGACGAGATTTAGGATTTTGTCCGGCGGATGTTTTGTCATGAGGATATTTTGTCTTTCAGACATTTTATCATCGGATCAGATGTCACGCAGCCGGACAAAAATGTGTTCGGCTCTTTTGACCACTTTTCTTGATCGCTATAATCTCAAAGTTGCAAACGGCCGGTCCTATTTGAGGTAGCATCGATCCTATTTGCGTGACATCAACTAGAGATGGGGGGGGGGGGAGGTCGAAAACTATTTTTATAGACTTAGAAAAAGAGGCAAGTGGGGTACGAAAAAATCTGCAAAAATCGGTGCCCCGGCTTAGTATTCTGCCAAAAATGGAAAAATAATCGGAGCTTCATGAATCAACCGGCATTTCGGAAAGAATACTTTTGGGATGCCGAGAAATGTTAAAATTTTGTTTGAAATTAAGAACTTTTTTTGCCAAAAAGCAAAAATAAATTGGATTCTTAATATTCTTTTAAAAAGTTCATATCGATGTATTTTTACCCTCTGAATACGAATTTATTTCTCATTCGCTCCGAAAGCCTCAATTTACATTTAAAATAGTCGAACACGTATGGAATGGTATTCCCGCTTAAGCTTACTATCGCTCACTATTGGATGAGAGAAAGAAAGATAAAGTTCATTCATATTTGTTTCACTAAAATCGGTGGACTGCTTGCGAGTGGCACTACAAAATCAGTCCATGACGCGCTTCACTCCAAAGAGCGTTTTTACCCCTTAAGACCGTTTTTCCGCCGATAAAAAAAAGTATCTAAAAGTTTTTAATCTCCTAGCTTCTAACAAGTTTCAACAAAATCGAAGTCAAGGCACCAAAGTCATGCTCCTTGTTAGAATTTCTCTCGAGATCAACTTCTTCGTGAGTTTTTCCATAAAGTCCAAAGCTATTTTTCAACAGGGCAAGAACTCGAAGATTAAAAGTTAAAAATGAGGTACCTTCAATATAAATATATAAGTATACCCGAAATTACTCGTACACGTTTATATTTGTAATTATGAATATTAATATTTCACCATCACTCACCCCGCAAAGATAGAATATTATAATATTAAATATCTCATCAGGCCACGCATACGTTATAAACTTCCCGAAATTATTCTATTTGGCACTGTCCTTTAGTTTGATGAAAAAAGGCGAGCGCGCTTGGCTACAATTATTCAATTCAAAGTCATTGCATCGATTATACAGATAGAACTTTCGCTAACGCTTTCATTTATATGCGCTAGCCTTACCGTTATCATTATCGTACTATCTTAATAATAATGATTCATCAGGATCAATGTTTTACAATTGGTCTATGATAATTGTACGGGTTCACTTTTGCCTCTCGTTTATCTCAATTTATATAATCCATTATTTTCTGTTTCGTACATTATCGTTTCTCGTAAATATACTCGATCGAACGCGAGTGCACGGGGGCGGGGGGGGGGGGGGGGGGGGGGGGCACGTGCGTTAGGACAATTATGATAAACACTGCATCGTGCGATTTTGATATGATTTTGATCGTTGGGGCTCTAGTTACGTGGCTGGCTTTATTTTAATTTTCTGTTAATCGTCATCTGAAGGCTGCATCGAAGACTAGCCATAGGAGAACACACCTCTTATCATATTCATCCCCCGATCATATGAAAACCATAATCACATTGCGGCGCGACATTTTTTATGCGGCATTCTCGACTCCCAAAGGTTCTTTTTAGTATGTAGAATATTCTCGGACGTAGAACTTTCGGAAAGACGCGATAAAAGTACTTTTATCTTATTAGGCCAAATGTTAATCTTCTCAGTTGCATTTATTTGATAAACTTAACCAAGCGTATTTTCCAGGAAACCGATAATTCTCGGCCTTTTATGGCTGAGGGAAAATAAAAAAGAAGTCGATTTCCTCGGTCCAGCCTGTACACGGGGCAAGAGCGCCACCAGGGGGGGGGGCACTCCCCCAGACATTCGAAAAAATGTATATAAGGGTCTAAAATGTCTAAATTCTGAGGGTGGGGGCAATTCATATTTCCCCCACCCTCCCTCCCCCATCTTGCCCCCACCCCCGGCCCATTAGCTGGCGACGCCCTCGACACAGGGATGCTAAAAAATATGTGTGTGTACTCCTAGGATTCGTTCGAAGAATCATGAATTTGTGGTACAACTTGACTACTGTCGATTTTAGCAGGAAAAGCTTTTTTGCATCGTTCATGCATTATATCCATAGACGAGAATCTATGGCAGTACGTTTTTCTAAGACTATACGTCGAACATCGAGAAAAGTTTTTTTTAGTACGAATACAATGTGATTACCGTGAGAAAAATATGTAAAGAATATCAAACGAAATTTTTTGATCCTGTACGAAAGTCATTGAATCATATGAAGAAAAACCATTACAAATTTCGTGTAACAAAAATATATAAGAATTACTTAAAATCACAGCAAAATGCATCGATCTCAAACTCAATTAAACGTCATAGACTTTGCATAATTCTGTAATCATATGTACGGTACAACTATATAAATATAATTTATTTGATGTAACTTCAACATATATATTTGTATCAATTACTATTTGTCTGATATATAAAGACATCGTTTGATATGATTAAATATTTTTCCATTTGAATATATGACTTATGAATGTGCTCGATCCACCTATCGATTGGCTATTTCTTTTTCATTTATGCGTTTTTGATTACATGAAACAGTGAGATAAGTAGGAAGTACGGGGGAGGTAACTTTATCCAATGGTCTGTCTCGATGCCAGACCATCGGGTTTCTTTTCTCTTTTTTTCATTTTTAACTTTGTATTTTGATTTCGGGCTGTCAGCCATTTAAATATATTTTGCTTCATACGTATTTGTATCATTTTAATGATACGCAATATATATATATATATGTATAATTATATGTGTATATATTATCGTTATCGGGAATGAATCTGCTATTGTACAGCATTTATCTTTTTGCCTCGTCAAAGTATCCATCGCATAAATATGATTTTTTCCGCGGTTAGTCTCCATATAAAGAACGCACTACTATTCTCGCGATGATATGAATAAAAATATTGTAATTATTCTTTCCTTTCGCACACACATTCTTGAAATAAAAAAGCATTTTTTTCCTTCTACAGTTGATAACTCGGGCGATAATTGTAAAAGTACATATCTATTTCACTTGAACCGTCATTCATGCACTCAACTCGGTCGTTCCTTGTTCACAGGTCACGAAACGATTATAGTTACGACTTGTGTATCGAACGGTATACGTTATTCATACGCCTCTATTAATTACGATATGTTCATTGTCGAAGGAATAATAATCATCGTACGTATTTCTAGACTATCGATAATATTCCGGAGCTCGAGAAAACATTATTCGAACATTCAATCACCAATTCTTTATTGTTCACATAAATTAATGGCCCTCCTACGAACTAACAACCATGCCCAAATCTCTTGGCAAAAACAATGTCTTTGTGATTCTCTCAGTGCCGCATCAAACAGGCTCCTCCGACGTACGAAAAAAATAGGATGAATGTTTCGATGGAGATACAGCTTTTACTGTCTCTTGAAGCACCCAACAATTGAACGTCACGTAAGACCCCCACACGTACATTCAACAGGCATCGACGGCCATATTCGTTTTTTAAGGGGCACCACTAGTATGACCAAAACGGTGATTTTTCGGGAATTTAACGAAAGTATTGCATTAAATGTTTTGAAATTTGGAGGATATATTTGTGTATCAATTATGTATGTACAGTATTTTTTTTGTATGAAAATATTCAATTTTTAGTGACTGAAGGGCCGTCTTCCGAATCTCAAAAAAAAGCTCTCCCACTGCTGCAGCGATTGCGACCTTCAGAGTGCCCAAAATAAAAAAATAAAAAAGTCCGTTAAACTAGAAGGTATTGTCCGTACAATGACGCAGGATTGTGAAACAAAATAAAAATCCAACAAAACGGCGGAGTTATGGGAAAAAAAGTTCCAAATTACGCTTAAAAATCTGACGGTTTTTTGCATGGCAGATTGACATTTTTCATCCAATCGAAGAACTGGAAGGTCAGTGTATGAAGAAACAATGAGTAGATGTAGTACAGTCGTGCTGTATATTGGAATCGGAAAAAATTAAAAGACGCCTAGTTTTTTGCAAGGTGATTTTGTAGGTGCTTCTGGTGCTTAATCCAAGTTTGCCTAAAAATCGGGGCGTGGGGTTTTTTTGGGGGATGAAGGGAGATGGGGGTCGATTAATGCCAAACTAAAACCCCCACGAGGTCGGCGCCGGAAGACAAAATATTCAGAAAAATCCGGGCTTAATTTTTTTCTACAGTGCCGAAGTCGTAGAAGTTCATTTTGGAGGTGAAAAAGTGGGCTGAAATTTTGAAAATTCAATTTTAACTCGATAACTCTTTAGGAAAAATTCATACAATTTTTGTTTAAATGGGAACGTTGTAGCCCTTGAAAAGACGCATCGACCGAGTATTTGATCATATCTCTTCGATAAAATCTTTAACCCCAAAAAAATTGTTGAAGTATCAACAAAAATTTGTTTATTGAATAACTCAAAAACTATCGATTTTTCGGGGATAGCTTCAATGTACGAAATGTAAAGAATCGAGGGTTCAAGATACAAATTGTTCCACTGTGGCGAATTAGTGCGGTTAATAGTTTTCCCAGAATATCATTTTGAATCCAAATTCAAGGGTGGTCCATAGGAACGAAAATATAAAGAAAATTATTCTCTACATCTTGTAAATTTAAGCCATAACCGAAAAATCGATTGTTTTTGAGTTGTTGAATAAACGTTTTTTTTTTGGTATTTCAACAATTTTTTTGGGGGTGAAGATATTATCGGAGAGAGATGATCACATACTCGATTGGCGCGTCTTTTCAAGGGCTACAACGTTCCCATTTGAACAAAAAGTGTACGAATTTTTCCCAAACAGCTATTGAATAAAAACTGATTTTTTTAAATTTCACCCCCAAAATGAACTCCCACGATTTCAGCGTTGTGGACAAAACTAAAGCCTGGATTTTTCTGAACATTTTGTCTCGCAGCGCCGACCTCGTAGGGGTTGTAGTTTGGCATCAATGCACCTCCATCCCCTAAAAAAACCCCGCGCCCCGATTTTTAGATAAACTCGGATTAGCACCCGCGGAACCTACAGAATCACCTGTCAAAAACTGGCCTTCTTCTATTTTTTCCCGTTTACGGGGTTTTTCAGCGACAGCGCGACTGTACTAATATGCTAAAACAAGATTCGAGTCGATCGGATGATTTGTATTCGCGTTGGAACTGCAGCAAATCTGAAAAACGTCGTTCTGAGAAAAACGCGTTGAAAGATAAAAATATTAATTTCATTGTTATAAATCGATAAAAGTATAAGGTACAGTATAGTAGGAAGGTATAGACTATCGAAAAATGCAAAATAGATCGATTTTAGTGTCACACTAGTGATGCCCCTTGAGGGAATCAAATTTTACTGGCGTCAGCAATTAGTGTCATTCGTATCAAACATTGCCATTCAATCGGACAAATTGCATTCACGAAAGATGAACGTTTCCCTAAAACGTTTCTTCCACTGAGGGTCTTCTAGTTTCCATTTTTCTTTCTTTGGGCTCGACCTCGCAAACTCTGAGAATAGGACCGTTTAATTTCACATTTAACTTTATCTTCTAGCTTTAGATAAGTTTCAGCTAAAACCGTACTTTTTTCTTCTTACGCTTGTTCGCAGCCTTTTAATAGATCTGCCACTAAAAACTAGCGTCTCTCTAATTTTTGTGTCTCGACGTGAAAGCGGCTATTCCGATCGAAATCAGGAACGCAATTGAACTGAAAGCTTCAACTGATCGGCTAAACATCTTGAGAAATACTAAATCTAGACACTCGGTCGTGCTACGCTCCCTGAGCTTCGCGGATCTAATTGAAAACTTCAACTGCCGCCTTTCTATGCGCAGGCCCCGTCTCTCAATCATCACAGGCCAGTACCAATATCCTGGTTTGACGAATGAAAAAAAAAACCAATCGTTGCCAATCTCGCTGGCTCGTACGAGGTGGCACCAATAGCTCAGCGATCCATTGTGTCAATGAACCAGCGAATCAAAATGAAATCTATGAACCTTCGCGCATCGAATAGCAAAATGGCAAAACGTTCTAAAGGACGCATAGAAAAACCCACGGACACCCCCTTCATCGCTAACGCCGCGTGCGATCCTCTTATTTAGAGGGTCATTCGCGGCGAACGATGGAGGGGGTCCGGCCGCTATGATTGATCCACCTCGTGGCAAACCTCCATATAATCCGGATTGTGCATTATGTCCTTGATCATATCCTTGAGAATCGTGTACCGAGGAAACATCGGGTAAACCTTCGAGCTATTGTACTCCACCTGAAAAGAACGTAATTTCACTCCTTGACAAGATCCACCGCCACGACATGATGATTGAAAAGATACATACAAAAACGAGAACACTGATTCCAAGATGAACAAGACGATGTAGAAACATGAAATGGCAATTGGAGCTTTGACAGTAGGGTCAAAGTGGGAACAGTGGCAACAGTGGGTACACTGAACCTTTTCTGTGTCTCACAAGGAACATCCCTCAGGTAACACCCTTCGATTTTGTTGAAATTTGGATATGTTATAAAGCACCGAAATGTAAGCGCTACGTATTTTTTTTATCGGCGGAAAAACGGTTTGAATGGGTTAAACGAACCCTTGAAAATAGGGGTGTTTTTCGTTTTTCGTCGATAACGTTATCGTTCTAATCTCCAATGTATAGTGCACAAAAAAATAAACATTGTTACAATTTGAAATTTTTTAATATCTCGTACCGTTAAAACGTTATCGACGAAAAACGAAAAACATCCCCATCTTTGAGGGTGCGTTTCAGCCCTTGAAACCGTTTTTCCGCCGATAAAAAAAATACGTATCGCTTACTTTTCGGTGCTTTATAACATATCCAAATTTCAACAAAATCGAAGGGTGTCACCTGAGGGATGTTCCTTGTCAGAAGTGGCACATGTATATATGTGCGTCTTTTTCACATTAGAACCGCCCTCGGATGCCAATAGGTTTGAACTTGTCTGTGAGTCGCTCCCGCGCAATTCGGTTGCGAGAGGTGATTTTATATTATTTTTGGTGTCAAAAGTTGAAAAACCAGCTGAGTTTGTATGCTTTTTGCTTCTTTACCTATCGCAGTTATGTTCGAAGTCATTGTTCTCCCACAATATACAGCTATATTGCGGTATTTGGGCATTGTGTTTGTTAACCTAACAAAAATAGAAACTCGTCAGTACCCCCTTTAGAAAAAAAGAACGGGTCGGTACACAGTGGCTCAATTTTTCGAGGTACACAGAGGTAAGTCATAATATCAATATTTTCGTGTTGTGATTTAGGTAGGTACTGGTACTACCTCATTAGGTAGGTACTCATTGTTGATTAATATTCAATAAATGATTGTGATTGATCTCAATAATATGCTGTCTTTTTAAAATTAATTTTTCAATAGTTTGCTGCACAATACTCCCCATTGTATATAGAACACTCCATTACCTACAAGTGTACAGTGGATCAGGGTAATTTTCTTCAAATTTTGCTTGATTTTGGAATTTTGTTTGACTGTGAAATTAGGCATGTTTCACTGTGTACACCCAAGTACACAGTGGATCAAATCTCATTTTTTTAAAATGGTTATTATCTCAACATCTATTGGGTTAGGCCGTTCAGTGTCTTTTAACAAAATGAAGCCATTGAACACACCTCACGATTAGTCAAGGTTTCATTGAGATTGTGTGAACAGTTAGGCACCTACAGACGTCTGAAAAAAATGAGCCACCGATCCCACTCTGATCCTACACTTTGCTGCTTCATACTTATTGTACGAGGAAGGGATTGTATGAAGAAGTAAATATGATGGCATGGAGCTTCGACAGTAGACTTTGCTTCCTCATGCTTATTGGGGAGCTGGAGGTACTGCATCTAGAGAGGTCATAGGCCACTGGGAAGCAATCAAAATAATACACGCTTTTAACTGAAGTGAAATACTGTACACTCAGGTTCACCTTTAGGTCTTTGATGAGATTTCTCAGTCCGGTATACTTTTTCAAAAGCCTGTAGAGATCGTTGATCATCTGGGTGTTCTCTGCTTCGATTTGGGCCGTGATCATATCTGGAAACGAAAGATAACCATAATTGTCTCCAACAATTGTTGAGAAAACAATGCAATAGGAAACCTTTACTGCCAATTTCTCCCGCTAGAGGGGACATTGTAACATAACGTAAACAGAACATGACGTTTATGAGATTCTCTTTGGATTTGACTGTGTTTCCACGACTACTGTTGAGTTTTCTTTAAATAATCCCTTTGTCGTGAATAAATTTTGAAGAATTTGGGCAATTGAATGCCGACGAGAAGGCGTTCATTTATTTCCTAAAAACGAAAAACTTCGCAAGTAATGGGAAATTTCTACACGTCGCAAGCACTTTACAGCTACAACACATTCTGATCATTTTAGATCTGCAGACTATGGAAATGAAGGATTTGTTACAGCTTGGTGTATAAACAATATTTTTGGCGCTATTTACTTCTAAAGGTATATTTTGTAAAGTAGTTAATCATCATAACCTAAAAAAATCTATTTGAAATACTTGCATTTTATTTATAATACCTTTTATTCCGTTTTTTATAATACGTTTTATTAAGGGGTTACACCTAGATGGAATTTTTGAAAAAATCGTTTTTTCGTTTTCGACGGATTCTTATAGTATAACCTTTCAGAAATATTCTCTGAAAATTTCAAGTCGGTCCGTTGAAAATTGGGGGAGTTCTGAGCGTTTACAGGTAGGTCCGCTTACCGCTTTACCGTTACAGCTAAAAACTATAAACGCGTTTTTCTCGGAATGAGTTTTTCATAATTAGTCACCAAAATATCTAAAAAAACAACTAAACCGATCTGTTTCAAATTTCACAGACATTTTTTGTATATCAAAAGGCGCTCCTTACTCGAAGGATTTTTTTTCAATGCATACTTGTTTTTATATCAAGGAAAATGGAGTGTTTCTTTCACCAATATTTCGACGACCACTTTCGATCAGCGACCATTTTTTCAAAAATTATTATTTTATTGAATCCTTCGATTAAAGACTAGATAATACGGTACAAAAACGAAATTCATTTGGTTTTTTTATTTCAGATGATTTGTTCCTGAGCAGGAGTGGTCACCGCGAAGGACCTTTTTTGCACAGCGGTCTGTGCAATTTACTGTATCTCCGTCGTTTATAAATATTTCCCAATAAAGCAATTGTCAAAGGTACCTGAAACAATACCCTTCACTATGAAAAAAAGGTGAAAACCTCCACACATTTCCCAAAAAAAAATCACGAAAACACCTCTTTTTTCCGGCCGCGAACTAGGTGTAACCCGTTAAGGGGTTACCCCCACTTGCAATTTTGAAAAAATCGATTTATTTTTATTGCATTTTTTTTAAGTATAAGTATCCGGGCCCATACTTCTGTATGGGCCCGGAATAGATGACTCTATGTAAGTTTACAAAAAAAAAAATATTTCTTCGTGTAAACTGAAATTGAAACTTTAAACGCGTTTTTCTCAAAATGGCATTTCTGAAGTCGGTGAACAAGATTACTCGAACACTAATAAACCGATCTTCTTGAAATTTTGCAGCCTTATTTAATACATAAAAATGTAGTCTTTAATCGTTCGATTTTTTTTTTTCGAAAAAAATGGCCGTTTTATAGCCAAAAAACGGCCGTTTTTTTTTTCGTTAAAATCGAACCATTAACTTTGACTGTCCGCCATTTTGTGAAAAATGAATATTTTTTAAAATCCTTCGATTAAAGACTAGTTTATACTTATATTTGACTAAATCCATCCGCATTTTTTTTCAGATGATCCACTTCGCCGCAATGTTGGTCACCGCAAACCGTGTATGTAAAAACATTATTTCATTGACGGCCATTTGCCACTAAACAATGTAATATTTTTCAATAAAAACATTACTGAAAGTTCTTTAAGATGTGTTCTTTAAGATGGTATATTGATCGATTAAAAAAGTTTTGTAGTTTTCTTTAAAAAAGTTCATGCAAAAGGCCTTTTTTGCGCTACAAGTGGGGGTAACGCCTAAATAAATAAAAATATCAGGTAATTTCCAGACACCCTTTATGACGCCATGACGGTTTTGGTAAATTGACCTCTTATGCAAAGCGAATTTTTATGACATCAGTTATCTGTAATTTATCATCAAACTCACCACTCCAAACCATTTATTTCTAAGAATTCAATTATTACTCTCGTTTCCCTAAAGCGCGATATTTTTCTTACGGCTATTGAAGATTTTTGTACCGTTCCCTCGTACGTTCGCACCGGGTAACTCTTGGGGCAATGAAGTTTCGTTGTTTCCGCAGTTCGGCAGCAAAATCCCGTAAGAAATGAGTCGAAGAGAGGAGAATTCTCTTCGGAAAATTCGCTTCCTTCGGCGAGAGATTGCGAAGGGATAAAGAGGAATGAGAATATCAAGGGGAGAGATAAAGGCCCTCAGTGTCAGTCGGGTTTATCGGCAAAACAAGCAAGAAGACTTTTTCGACGTATGAGATTGGTCGATTCCAGGGTGCCCAAGCGAGGCCGCTGCAAGATTATCGTTCGACGACCTTTAAGTTGCGGCAACGGCATCGCGGTGCCTCAAGGGGGCGCCAAAGTCGATAAGTGCATGTACCCTAACCCACAGGGATAACGAAGCTTTCATCCAGCGCGATACCCCGGAGTTAGACTCCCAGGTATGATTAAAGCCTTCTCGATCGAGCTCATCGCACTTTCCGTGCAAGTTTGCCATACCGTGGATTCTATCTGAAGTGCTGTTCCATCTTGACTCAACTACGCCAACACCTACGGAACTTTATAATAAATTCGGCCTCGTAAATACAAATTGAAAAGAAGCGAGTATGCCCGTTCGTTCGATAAAAAAAACTTACAATAATTGTTATTTCTTTTGAATTTGTTTCCAAGGCACGATCGAAGCTCGAAGTTCGCCGTAATCGAGAAAATGAACATTTTTATTACCTTGAGATTTTTCTTTCTCCAAACCAGAATGACTCTCGTTCGATTCAAGGAGAATCGATAAGATTCTATTCAAACGTCCATTTTTCTTTTCTATAGCCCTTCCTACCGCGGCCCTTAGAGACTGCCGGAAGAAATAATTTCCCTAATTGTTTTCTTCTGTTTCCGCTCTCCTCACCGGAGTGTGCCCGAAAGCCAGCATCCTTCCGTCAGCTCGGAGAGAATTAAGTGTGCCATTGCGAGAATCCATTAGTACACGGTTTTGGAGAAAGCGTTGAATCGATCAAGGTACGTTCGAGCCAAATGAATCGCTCGCGCCATTTCGTGAAACGATCGGGAGAAGAAAAAAACATCGGTGAGCAGAATGGAAGAGTACCGCAAAAGTCGTCAGGTGATTAATCTCGAGTGTCAAATGAGCGAGCCCTTAAGGAGGCTGCTCAGGGTCTTTGCGGGGCAGGCGGTCAGAGGAGAACGCATGTGCTTAAACACAGGCGTCTGCAACGGCTGCCAACACCGAATAATCAAATTTTCGGTTACGTAAAATCAATAAATTTCACCTAATAAATATGTGGAATGCGTATAATTGACTGTTTATAAATTTTTTAAAGGATTACCCCCACTTGCGATTTTGAAAAAATCGATTTTTTTTATTGCATTTTTTTGAAGTATAAGTATCCGGGCCCATACAGAAGTATGGGCCCGGAATAGATGAATCTATGTAAGTTTACAAAAAAAAAATTTCTTCGTGTACACTGAAATTGAAACTTTAAACGCGTTTTTCTCAAAATGGCATTTCTGAAGTCGGTGACCAAGATTACTCGAACACTAATGAACCGATCATCTTGAAATTTTGCAGGCTTATTTAATACATAAAAATGTAGTCTTTAATGGTTGGATTTTTTTGTCGAAAAAATGGCCGTTTTATAGCCAAAAAACGGCCGTTTTTTTCGTTAAAATCCAACCATTAACTTTGACTGTCCGCCATTTTGTGAAAAATGAATATTTTTTAAAATCCTTCGATTAAAGACTAGTTTATACTTATATTTGACTAAATCCATCCGCATTTTTTTTCCAGATGATCCACTTCGCCGCAATGTTGGTCACCGCAAACCGTGTATATAAAAACATTATTTCATTGACGGCCATTTGCCACTAAACAATGTAATATTTTTCAATAAAAAAATTAGTGAAAGTTCTTCAAGATGTGTTCTTTAAGATGGTATATTGATCGATTAAAAAAGTTTTGTAGTTTTCTTTAAAAAAATTCATGAAAAAGGCCTTTTTTTGCGCTACAAGTGGGGGTAACGCCTTAAATCCTTTTTGTTTATTTACATCGCAAATACGGTATAAACCAAGTTGAAATGTGGCAAACGCGCAATTTAGTTCTCAGTAACTGGTGTCACTGAGTTCACAAGGAACATGCCTCAGGTGACACCCTTCGATTTTGTTGAAATTTGGATATGTTATAAAGCACCGAAAAGTAAGCGATACGTACGTACGCTGTACTCTTCGTTGAAATTATTCATAAAAATCTCAAGAATTTTTTCCGCCCATTTCCATTCGATTCTTACTACCCGAGTGGAAAACGTAACTCATCACCGCCTAGGCACAAGCTAGTAAAGTGATGTTTCGAATCGCCATTAGCTAGCCGTCTTAGCGATTGACTACCCAGCCTTGTAACGCTTTGGTCCTCTAGTAACTGAATACAAAAAATTAGATGGTGACTAGATAGAAAGAAATATCCCAGGGCTGGATTATATTTCTGACCTAGCCATGACATAATTTTTTCAGCCAGCGACTGGGAACAAAAAATTAGGTGGCAATTAGATTTAAAAAAATTTGCGGCTATATATTTATATTTTCGTGATTTTTGTTCACATTATTTACATCATTGGACCCTTTTACGATATTCTTCGTCGTTCATTAATTAGGCTTATGATATTTGCGCTGTAAATATATTAAAGGTTCAATTTTAAATTATCTCAGACAAACGCTTACGCCGTAACGTGGTTTCGGTTCCGGGACCTTTGGGTGATGAGTTGTGACGTTGTCCACTGAGCCAATTCTACTTGTTTAATTTCTGAATTTTTTAATCATCTACATATGTTACACTACACAATGTCAGATTATTGAAAAATGGGTGGATTAACAAATGTAAATAACATTACCGAATCAATGACTCAATTGCGTTCGCAATGAGAGCGATAATCGCATAGAATTACATAACCTTAAATTGTATTTGTCCGATCATTTATTCCGGCCAGTGCGGCCGCAGTTGGGAAGGGTTGGCTAGGTCATCACTAGATACCGACTTGAGGATTTTATTCATTCGCAACGTGATCTGTAACTCAAGTTGCTCAACCAACCATGAGCCAGTCGCTCGATGGAACTACACGTATTCACATAACCACACTTTGTCATTTGTGACCAAGATCGGCTGGGCAGTGACTAGCCAAGGGGTGCACAGCAGCAGTTAGCTGGCTAGGTCATGGCGAGATACCTACTTGAGAATTTTTGCATTCGCAACGCCATCTGTAACTCAAGTTGCTTAGTCAGCCATGAGCCAATCGCTAGATAGAACTACACGTAGTCACATAACCACACTTCATTATTCGTGACCAAGCTCGGCTGGACCATGACTAGCCAAGGGGTACACAGCCGCAAAGCTGGCTAGGTCATGGCGAGATATCTACTTGCAAGTAGGTATCTCGCCACGAGAATGCTTGCACTCGCAACGCCATCTGTAACTCAAGTTGCTTAGCCAGCCATGAGCCAATCGCTCGATGGAACTACATGTAGTCACATAACCACACTTTGTAATTTGTAACCAAGATCGGCTGGGCAGTGACTAGACAAGGGGCGCATAGCCGCAGTTAGCTAGTGTTGGCTAGGTCATGGCGTCATGCCCACTTGAGAATTTTTTTCTTTTGCAAAGCCATCTAAAACTCAAGTAAGCTAGCCAGCCATGAGTCATTCGCTCGATGGAACTACACGTAGTCACATAACCTTATACTTTGTCATTTGTGACCAAGATCAGCTGGGCAGTGACTAGACAAGGGCTAGATAACAAAACATTCACAATATTACTAGCTCATAGCGAGCCAACCATTGGTCAGTTCGTATGAGCTCAATTGGGCGAGCCAGTTACTAGGTCGTATCTCAGAGAGGCTAGAACAATTTCTTCTCGGGTATTTTTATTGTGTTGCGACAGTCGTATTAGAGTTCTAGTGAAGCTTTTGCTATGTCCGCAAATATCTCCGCACCTGTTCGCAAATATCCTCAATAAATTTCAGCAAATTCGTAAACTTACCCTCGAGTCTTTCGATGCGTTCCCTCCTGTTCTCCGCCTCCTCGGCGAGTCTCGCCGATGTTTTCACCCCCTCGCCGCTCTTGTGCGTCTTCTCCATTATCGTGCAAGCTCGCAATACGAAAGCCGGCACCGTTTCCTGCTTCTCCTGCCTCGGTATGTCAACCAGCGTCCAATATTGAGTCTCCAATTTGATCACGTCCTACGTGTCACGGGAGGGGTGCGAAATTGAAATTCGATATATCAACATCGACGTGTCGACTCGATTGTCGGATCGGCCAAGAGGATCCCGAATTATTTCAACACGTATATCGGTGACGGCCGGAGAGCGAAGAGGAATGGGTTGACACCGTGGAGAGGAATGGTGGATCGCATACAAGGGGTGAGAAAGACAGTGAGAGCGAAAGAGAGAGCAAGAATCTTCCGGTTAACAAGTGGTCGAAGCAGGCAGTCCGTGCCAATGTACGGTTCTCGACCACATTACAGACTTTACCAAATTGTTTTGAAACATTTTTTTTATCGCCGATCTCTTTATCTTTCCGTCGTCTTTCGTTTTCTGTCAATTTTGGAAAAAAAAGACTCGAAATCTCGGTTGATTCAACGTGCGATTGATTTTTCTATAATGAGGGGAGATATGCACCTAGATGGTCGAAAAAATCGATTTAAAAGCTATGAACATTCCGTCGACCGTAGAAAATCTACACTATGGGCCTGGTATCGATGATTCCATGTAAGTTGACAAATTTCATGATTTATTCATTCCCAAATTTTCAAACGCGCTTTTCTCAAAACCGCGTTTTTCAAATCAGTACCCAAAATTTCTCGAAAACCAATGAACCGATTGCCTTGAGGTTTTTTGTGGTTATTCTATACACCATTATCTAGTACTTGTCATAGGATTTTTTTTCCGTTACTTAGTTTTTGTTTTATAGGCAAAATAATAACTAATTTTTGTCCCAAAATTCACTATTTATGTTCAAACGTCCGCCATTTTGTCATAAATCGATATTTTCAAAATCGGCTATGACAAGTACTAGATTATAGTATCTAATTTAATAAACCTTTTGGTTTTTTTTCAGATGATTTTTGAAGAAACGCGAGTGGGTACCGTATACGCGAATTTCTTTACGACGCTCCAAGGATCATACAATATCCTTGTATATTTTTGATATTTTTAAATAAAGAAAATTAAACATATTTTTGAATGTATATACTTTTAGATAATTAAAACCCCAATACGAAACTTCAAATAGTCTTCCTTGAAAAAATTCACAAAAATGACTTTTTTCCAGCTCCTAAGTGTATTTCTCCCCTTAATTGAATACAATGCCCAACTTGCTTCAAGTGAGCTGTTGACAAATTCATGCACAGTTGAATAAAAGATTTCAACAAAATTTTAGTACTCTTCTCTTGGTTATTGTTTTTTGAAGATACTTTTTCACTCCAGTACAGTATGGATGCTTTTTTTTATTCAAACATGTTCACAAGTATTATTGAGGGGTTGCGCCACCCTAGAATTTTGGAGAACTCGGAAAAAGATGTTGGCGGACACCACCGTGACGGGTGAAAAAATTATTGATTTTGCATTTTCTCAAAGTATACATATTCAAGAATGCGTGCAGAAAATGTTTAACCTAAAATATAGAAACTTGACCAAGTTAGAGACGATTCAGTGAAAGCAGGTAGTGCAACGATTTATGTATAAACGAAAACTTTCAATCGCGTTTTTCTCGAAACGACTTTTCTCGGCCAGGCCGGAATCATAACTCTAGCTATAATGATCTGATATTCAATTGAAAAAAAAACATAAACTTTCGTAATTACAGTAGCTATCATTGCACGAAGACGATGTTTTTAAATTCAGTATTTTTTAAGCCCCCGATATAAGGAATACTTTCGCCAAAATTACACTTTTTTTGTTACATCCGCCACTTTAGGAGATTTTTTTTTTCTTTCGAAAAATGGCTACGTACAACGAGAACTACATTCATGTAGGTTATAAACCTTTTTTCTTTTTATTTTTCAGACCTACCATTGTCAAGTTATCGATCCGGCCGTTGGACCACATTTTTTATACAGAGGCTCTATTTTACCTTGATAGCGTTGTTAATATTTATGCATATTTACATAGTTATATTATTTACTTTTTTACATAAAAATTGACACGATAGAGGAGCGGGACATCAATGTGGAAGGCCAATTACATTATAGTTACATGGTGCAGGCATCACAGATTGGAGGTATATCAACATTTTCTATGATTTTATAACACTGAAAACTGTTTTTCGCGTTTTACTGAAACGCGTTTTTCTCGAAGGCCCGTTTTATTTTAGTTGGGCGGAAACATAACTCGACCAAATTTTCACCAATTGATTTGATAACTCAACTGCACATTGGAAACAAGATTCTCTACAGAAGAACGTAGGATTTTTTTCGTTATATTGGATGGTTTTTTTGTTATAAACAATTATCTAATGATTTTTTCCGAAAATTTTTTAACTTTTTTTCTTTAAAAACGCACTATTTTGACAAGAATCAATATATCGGAAAATCCTACGTCTTTTTGTAGCTGTTCTTCTATATAATCGAAAAATATTGGTTTCTTGTTCAAGGTCAACAATAGCATGAGCTACGCTTCCGACTTTGGAGCCTTCAAAAAAAAGGCGTCAACGAAAAAAAGCTGTGCAGACGCCATTTTGTTATTAGCCACTACGAAGAAAAATATGTTTCATTATCCATTAAAGAGATCATAAAGACCTGTGCACAGAATTTCGATTAATTTGATTATTCCGCTAAAAAAATTTCCAAAATATGCCCTTTTTTGCTTTAGGGTGGCCTAATTTCGCAAGGACAGGTTACCGTTCATGGTGATGAAAAATTCGATTTGTTTAAAAACATCACTTGCATCCTTAAAGTGTTTGGAACACGTGGGTTTGCTTGTTTGGGTTGTCAAAAACAAACATTAAGTACGTCTTTTTACGACGTTAAACTTCAGATGCGTTTTTCTGGAAGCAGCATTTTTGAGCGCGCGGGGCATTCCACAGCTTCAACGGATGAACCGATTCACATAAATGTCTGCGCAATTGAAAGAAAACTCAAGTTCGAGGCTATCAGGAATCGATTTTTGTCAAAAATTGATTTAAAAATATTTTTTCGAGCCTTGGAGCAAAAAAAACCGAGCAAAAAATTGGGTTTTTTTTTCAAACGGCTGCCATTTTTTATCCAGGAGTTTTTCAGAAAACAAAAAACGATAAAGCCCCCCAAATTTAGTCTAGGTTAATTTTTCATTTGACGGGAATTGGGGCCGCCATTTTAGATTTTTTAAATGAATAAAATTGGAACTTACTCTCCATTGATAGAAGAATAAAAGACTTTGAAACCCATTTCCAAAAGTCAAAATATTATGAATTAAAAAAAATCCCGAAGTTCATGCATTTTTCATAACGCTCGACGGTAACCTCCCGTCGATTGAAGAAGTAAAATCAGAACGATTATTTTGCATCCAATTTCTTTTGTCCATTCGATCATCCACGTTCTTTTGTTCATTCGATCATGCGACATTGGTGTTTGCAGATTATTAAAGTTATTCGCGTTACCTTTATCATGACTTTCAGCAAGTTGTAGCGTTGAAAAACGTTTCGGACTTGTTTGCTGTCGGTGTATTTGCACATGAGCTCGACGAGAGCACGTTTCGCCGTGTCGTAGCTACCGTCCAGTCGTATCCTGACAGCTCTCAGTCGCTCGTTCGTCTCTATCACCTCCTCTTTCGTTTGGCCACCTGTGCACGTTCGTAATTGGAGCGATTCGTCAGGTATACATACATACATATAAACATCACAGGCGGACCGGGAGTACACATTTTTTTTCGTCTTTCTATCGTGGTCTTTACCATAACGAATCGAGTTCGCGGGGCAGATATAAATCATTTAGTGCTCCAAGAAAGGCAACCGGGTGGGTTCCTTCATTCATGAATATTCAGTTGATAAGTCAATTAGGTTCATTACTCCCGGGACGATAAAATGAATGTCCGCGCATGGGGAACGTTTTGAAGTATGGCTGCTTAATGTAAAATGAAATATGCCGTTTAAGGGTTAACCGTCAGTCCTAATGGAGTTGCTTCACGAAAATCGTGGTGTCTCATGCCCGTTGGCCCACGGAGTCGCTGCTAAATATACAGGGTGTCCGAGAACTGAATGCGCTCCTTGAAATGGGGGGTTGGGCGGTGAAATTCCGAGTCGATTGATATAAGCATGTGTGGGTCTCAGATCAAGCCCTGAATTATTATTAATGTTTAAAGGCGGGCCAATCAGGTGCGCCCGATGCGCCGGCGTACGTCGCTGCGCGTCACGCGCGGGGAATGGTGCCCGGCGGAAACACCGGCTGATCGGGCGCACCTGATTGGCTCGCCTTTAAAAATTAATAATAATTGAGGGCTTGATCTGAGACCCACACATGCTTATATCAATCGACTCAGAATTTCACCCCCAACCCCCCATTTCAGAGAACACATTCAGTTCTGGGACACCCTGTATACAGGATGCAATATGCAAACTGCTACCTATGATCATGTAATTTTGACTATGCATGGCACATCGGGATATAGACGTGTGTTTCATCCCTCTTAATCCCCTAATGCGTCCTTCGGTAATTTCGTAATGCGACGCCAGACCCCGAAGCGTGCACGGAATAATTTAATTTTCCACGAGCACGAACGTACGACACGAGGCCCTCAATATCACTCAAGTTCTGGCCTCGGTGTTTCGGCCCTATAAACGTGATTTCTCGTTAGAGTCGCTCGCCCACCTGGGCCTCGGCACGGCTATCGCCCATGTCTCGATGCAAAAAACTCCCATCCTCTACGGAAAGTTAATTCGAATTAATCTGCGATCGATTGAGCAAACGGGGAAGCGTCGATGCGCAGTACCACTTTTTTGTACCTATAGCTACAAAATCCTATATATTACAGAAAGCCATCCGTGTAATAACGAAAATTCCGCCGCTTGCGTTTCGATGCAAATAAATGGGCTGGTTCGTGTATCAAAGCGATAAGGTCGCGAGCGAGGCAAATCGATACATACAATGTATCGGTAATTTCACGCCGATTTTGATTTTTAAATATTTTCAGGCCTTTGCGCTTCATCTCGACAACGAATATTACTGGGAGAAATATTGATTCTCATTATTTTTATACGAAAAGTATTATTTTTACAGTATCCTTTCCGATCGTCATTCAAAATCAAAGTACCCATGTATCAACAAAGGGCAGAATTGTTCAACTGGAGACAAAATCATACTCCTCTAAGGCGCCTACAAACAATTTTGTATTATTCTTTATTTATATTATTTTGTATTATCCAGTAATGTCTCAATTGCTTGAAAATACTTTATTTGGTCCGTATGCATATTT
This sequence comes from Ophion slaviceki, assembly GCA_944452715.1. Taxonomy (NCBI): domain Eukaryota; kingdom Metazoa; phylum Arthropoda; class Insecta; order Hymenoptera; family Ichneumonidae; genus Ophion; species Ophion slaviceki. The sequence continues at coordinate 33,316,919 of OX101786.1, read as the reverse complement.
TTTTAAATTGGACTTTGGCCAATATATTATGAGTTTCCCTATACGCAGGTGAGACAAATATAGACATATGGATTCGGTATGTTGTATTACGACTTTGAAATCTCGCTACTAACACGTTTCCAGAATCGAAATAGAAATTCAATGGCATAAACCTGATTATCTATGCGATATACCAAATGCTGATTGGCTCGCATGAAAAAATTAAAGGCAAAGCTGCAAATTCCCCGATTTGGACCAGCTAAATTTTTACTCTTTATTTACCCCTAATTTTTCATATAGAAAACAGCACCCAAGCGAGGTGATTTTCGACAGGAGACATAACGAATTGTGCGATAGGGATATATTACGAGTGTTTGTATATACACACACTCGAACACACACACACACCCATATTTGCAATTGACTTAAACTTTAAAAAGTAATTTTATCAAAATTGGCATCTCTTTATTTATATTTTTGGTCAATTTAACAATTAATTTTATGGAAATAGCATTTTTCCGTTGGCGAGTTGTGAAATTCCAAAGTGGCAAGCAAAGTTTTCTCCATGTTAGTAGCATGGGAAATAAAAAATCACGATGAGGAATCTATAGATATTATTATTAAGGGCTCATATTTTAACAGACGTCTTGTTTCACCTCATTGTAACTACTGATATATGTGTGTGTGTGTGTGTGTGTGTGTGTGTGTGTGTGTGTGTGTGTGTGTGTGTGTGTGGTGTGCGTGTGCGTGTGCGTGTGCGTGTGCGTGTGCGTGTGCGTGTGCGTGTGCGTGTGCGTGTGCGTGTGCGTGTGCGTGTGCGTGTGCGTGTGCGTGTGCGTGTGCGTGTGCGTGTGCGTGTGCGTGTGCGTGTGCGTGTGCGTGTGCGTGTGCGTGTGCGTGTGCGTGTGCGTGTGCGTGTGCGTGTGCGTGCGTGTGTGTGTGTGTGTGTGTGTGTGTGTGTGTGTGTGTGTGTGTGTGGGTGTGGGTGTGTGTGTGTGTGTGTGTGTGTGTGTGTGTGTGTGTGTGTGTGTGTGTGTGTGTGTGTGTGTGTGTGTGTGGGTGGGTGTGGGTGTGTGTGTGTATTTAGATTTTAATTGAAGTAAAGATGCTCTAGGATTTTTACTCTTCATATCCACACTTATGTGATATATAAATCACATGAAATCTATGATGAAACGATAACCTCTTGCACGGCGCCTGACCATTCGCTTTCCGGTTGTAGGTGAAACATGTTCGAATGACTCGACCAAACGATTATCCTCCACTGAGTTTACACGCTTTCACCTTAATGGTCTCAACGTACAGCATGCGGGAGTTAACGGAGTGTCTTGGCTGACTGCCAATCTCTTATATATATCACCCGAATATATGGGTGTACGTGTGTAGGTTTTCTCCACTTACTAGCCGTTCCCTCATCCTTCACATCCTGTACGATTCTCCTCACACTCTGAGTAAACTTTCCCATGATATTCGTGCTCCCTGAAACACACAAAATTCGGGAACTCTCGTCAATTAATTGTTAAAGAGGATATGTTAATCTGAAAAAATGTGTCATATCGTAAAAAATAAGTAAATACTATATTCTTTATGCAGACGATTTTGAATAAACGACATTTTTATGAGAAAATACGATTTTAAAATACACCCTCAAGTTACCGGTGACGAGTTACTTTCAGAAAAGCTGAAACGGCGCGATATAATCTTTCGGAACTTCTTCGCAAATGACGAAAGTCATAGAGCGGAATTAGCGTCCAAAGAAGAGAAATCTAAGGCTCGCAGATTTGATGAAAAAAAATGACCTGATAGTGAGGAAAAGGTTGTAAAAAGAATTGGTCAAACTGGCGAAACGGATTTTATCACTTGCAGGAGGATCAGAGCGATAAAAAGGTGCGGATGTCATTACGAGAATC
>OX101786.1:33273860-33314830 GCA_944452715.1 Ophion slaviceki | reverse complement strand
GGAGAACTCGAAAAAAGTGTAAAAATTGCTTTTTTTTCTCGAAAAGTAAAAAAGATTCCAGAGCATACAGGGGGGTGATTCGGATAGGCTGATTGATAGAAGGAATCTAGATTTCGCTTTTGGACGTTACTTTTCGGGACAGCCTGTACCTGTGTGCGTGTGTATAGACTTAAGGAGGGAGATACCTTTAGGCGACGAATAAATTTGCTAATTTTTATTATTTCTTTATAAAAGAAAAGAGCTCTTTACCATTTTTGAGACTTAGGGTGTGTTTTATCACCACTTTTGGCTGTTTCGCGGTATTTTTTATTAATCTTTGAAAATGGCGGAGTATGGCATGGCCTTCTAACCTGCGTTTTCAAAACTGGCGGGCCGTATAGCTAAAAAACTAATCGACTGATTTTTATGAAAAATGGTATAAATCTTTATAACCTTATTGTCTAAAACATGAAATTATTTTAAAAAGTATTTTTTTATCGCCAAATGTAGCGATTTTTTTCGGACATTTCAATCATTTTGCTTTAAAGCGTACCATTTCATCGATTTTCAACATTGTTGACTTATTCTTGGTTCATATTGTGCGTATAAGTGTTAATGGAAGAAAACAACATCCTCCGTAATCCATTTAGAAGACCGTGCCATACCTCCGTCATTTTTAAAGATTGATAACATTTTTTTTTAATACCACGTAACAGCCAGAAGTAGTACTAATACATACCCTAAGTCTTAAAAATGGTGAATACAAGTTTCATTAACGGGAGATATACACCTAGATGGTCGAGATCGAGGATTTAGAAGCTATGAACATTCCGTCGACCGTAGAAGACCTACACTATAGGCCTGGTATCGATGATTCCATGTAAGTTGACATATTTCATGATTAATTCATTCCCAAATTTTCAAACGCGTTTTTCTCAAAACGACGTTTTTCAAATCGGTACCCAAAATTTCTCGAAAACCAATGAACCGATTGCCTTGAGATTTTTTTGTGGTTATTCTATACACCATTATCTAGTACTTGTCATAGGATTTTTTTTCCGTTACTTAGTTTTTGTTTTATAGGCAAAATAATAACTAATTTAGGCCCAAAAATCACTATTTATGTTCAAACGTCCGCCATTTTGTCATAAATCGATATATTCAAAATCGGCTATGACAAGTACTAGATTATAGTATCTAATTTAATAATCTTTTTGGTTTTTTTTTCAGATGATTTTTGAAGAAACGCTAGTGGGTATTGTATACGCAGATTTTTTTACGACGCTCCAAGGATCATACAATATCCTTGTATATTTTTGATATTTTTAAATAAAGAAAATTAAACATATTTTTGAATGTATATACTTTTAGATAATTAAAACCCCAATCCGAAATTTCAAATAGTTTTCCTTGAAAAAATTCACAAAAATGACCTTTTTTCCGGCTCCTAGGTGTATATCTCCCCTTAAAGAAAAATGTAAATCAGCAAGTTTTCCTCCCCCCTTAAACTGAGCTTAATGAAGACCTTATAACAGAATGCAATACGTGCAGCAACTACCGCGTGTAAAATAGTCAAAGTATATAGTTACACCTACGGCTAAACACGCATTATTTGCATAGTGAGTAGCAGTCCTAGAGTAGAAGCAAAACACACCATCGGCGAGAAAGACGTGCTGTAAATGGAACAGAGTGAGAGAGAGAGGGGAGAGAGAGAGAGAGAGAGAGAGAGAGAGAAACTCCCATTAAGAAATGTGTGTCGAGCGATAGAGTATTTCCGATAGGAGAGACCGAGGGAGGAGGAGCGCGAGGGGCCGCGCGAGCCTCCGTGGCAATCGTGGAATCGCGATCGCATAATTTCCCGTGTTGCAGTTGTAAATTGCAAATCGTGACTGAAGATCTCTCCGGAGAATCGCGCCCGTGCGAGGTCGTCGCCGATATCTCTTTATCTCTCTCCCTCTCCCTCCCCTTTATTAATTGCCTCGGACCCTTATTGAGAATTTCAGCAAAGCTGCTCGCACTGCGCCGTTTAAATGAGCATATTTACATATACGTTTCCATCAATAATATACGGAAGACTTGAAATGTACATCGAATGATGCAAATTCCAAGTGTCTTCAAACCAAAAATTCTAATGACCAAAATTATGAAAACTTATCTTCTGACAATATGCACCGTGCAATATTGACGATTGTGCGAGTAACATTGCAACGTGTTGAAATGTTCATCTGTGCAACTTTTCGTAACGCATTCACGGCGAACCAGTTCCAAACGATTAATTTCCGTAATACGGACCCGCGGAGCACTCCGGGTTGCGTAATCTTGTGATTCAAGCGCACAATGGAGAATTGAAAAGAAACGAGCGACACGCTAGAGAGAGAAGGAAAGTGCAATATTGAGGGGTTTGCGTGAACTTGGAGTTGCAAAAAAGGGATTTTTATTGCATAGTTTTAGAGTCTGAGGTCTTAACTTTAATGAGCAACAAGAATTTTGTGAAAATTCCCACAACTGACCGAGTTATGACGATTTTTGTAGAGCTGCCCAGAATGCCCTTTTTTCCTTATGCATTTTTATCGAAATTATTCTCTATGGAACGGTGTAATTTGGATCGCAAAATCTATTCGTCCGATTCACTTCAAATTCGAACAGAGCATGGTTTATAACATTTTCTGTCAAATGGTCTGATGATTTTTTAATATCTTCATCCATTTCTTAACAACAAATTTTTATAGTCGAACATCAAACTTTTTTCGCAGCTTCCCATTTTGCTAAATTTTCAACATTTTGAAACGTATCCTATCATACAAAACTTTTATTATTACAATAATAGTCAACTTCTTTAGTTTTTATTCAGTTTACCCTAGTTGCCGGAACCACCCACACCGATTCAGCATGCAACACCGGCATCACTTTCAAATAACTTCACTGAAGTTATAATTGGAATAAGTCGAATTTGATATTAAATTATAATAATGAAAATAATTATATTACGATTAAATTATAATAATCCAATAACTAAATTATAATCATTTAATAATTCAATTATCATTACGTTATAATAGAAATGAAAATAATTATTGAGATCAATTTTCGAAATTTCACAACGTTCCGCTCAAATAAAAGTTTTACTATCGTACTTACATCACCTTTCATTACTTTTCATTTAGTTCACCCTAGTTGACCGAACCACTCACACCGATTGGTCATGCAGCAACGGCCCCACGTTGTTTAAATAATAACAACTCCATTGTTTATCAGTATTTATCAATAAAAAACTCAAAGTTGACAAGACTTTGTATGAATTGTGTGTAAAATCTCGACTTCGTCATCCCAATACTCTCATTAGCAAAAATATTGAAAATCAACCTGTTTTTTGGGCCCCGAGATTAAGCAGACTCGTTTAGAGCTGTGTCATTATCATTGATAGGAAGATGACGAGGAAGAACTCGCATCTTACGTGTACGTAAGATGCGAGTTCATTGCACGTATATATATATATATATATATATATATATATATATATATATATATATATATATATATATATATATATATATGCGTATCATTGCTCGCACCTAATACTTGATACGAGTACAGATGGATGATCTAATACGTTGCGGTGAAGCCGCAAGCTTCGCGGGACCCCGTCGACCGAGAAAACATGCCACTTGATTGACGGATTTCAAACGATTCCCCGCTTGTACGCGGTTGACCAATGTCTATGCCGAGGCAGTACGTGACGTTCGTCGAAACTCTCATATTTTACCACGAGCAAAATCAGTTTACACAACAACAAAAGAGCTCGTCAGATTTTTTTATCCGATTTTTCCGACGTGTCAATTACACTTCTCCCTTGTACGTGTTTTCTTCTCTATTTTACCGAAATTGGCAGGAATACAAGTACAAAATAGGAAGTTTTCGGGCGATTCAGGTATTCAGTTGAAATTTAGTTATGTGCTGAACTGATGAGCTACCGCAGGTAGAATTGAATAAAAAATACTGTGGCAAATTTAGGTCAATGTGAAATATTGGTGAATTTGTGTTCGTATATTACGGTTGATCCATACTGCCGGCCAAAAGTTTTCGGACACTTCAGATAATTGCAAAACTTTCGATCACTGGATAATTGCCAAATAATGTTAGAATAATATAATTCATTTTATTTATTGTTTTACGAAGATACTATAGAGCTCTATGTAATAAATGACATTATTCTAATATATTTTTGCAATTATCTGAAGTGTTCGGAAACTTGTGACCGGTAGTTTATATATATATATATGTACATATATATACACAGGGTGTCCCAGAAGTGAATACGTTCCCTGAAATGGGGGGGTTCGGAGTGAAATTCTGAATCGATTGATATAAGCATGTGTGGGTCTCAGATCAACCCCTGAATTATTATTCATTTTTAGAAGCGGGCCAATTAGGTGCGCCAGATGAGCCGGCGAACGTCGGTGAGCGATCCGCCGGCTCATCGGGCGCACTTGATTGGCCCGCCTTTAAAAATTAATAATAATTCAGGGGTTGATATGCGACTCACACATGCTTATATCAATCGACTCAGAATTTCACCCCCAACCCCCCAATTCAGGGAACGCGTTCACTTCCGGGACATCTTGTATATCTATATAGATGTTTATCTCATTTCTATATGTATGTAGTTTCGATTCCTGTCACATATAAACATATATGTTTTTGCACGCAAGGAATATTTTTACAGAGCGCTTCGTGACTAACGAGCCGCGACACCATTACTTTTTCTCTCTTTTGTACGTATTTTTTTCTGCTTCCTTTCATCAATCTTGCGCAATGCCGTGCTGCAAACCGTTTTTTTTCTGTATCTCCCTCTCGCTCTTTCCGTTGAATCTTCGTAAAAGCTCGGGCGCGGAGAACGCGCACGCGATAGTTTATCGCCGCCGTCTCGCGATTCCGCGTCGCGATTCCCATTCCGCGCGAGTTGGTCGAGCGGGGATCGATCGTTTGCGCGTGCGACTCATCGATTGGGATTATAGGCTATACATGTATACATTCTGTAGTGCACGCACTATCTACATGCACAGGCCGAGAAATTGCAGTACGATAAAGTACCCTCGATGTTTGCTACACAATCTCGCTCCACAATTTTTACGTTTGTCGTGTTTGTGTTTTTTTTTCGAAATAAATTGCGTAATTGCGAAACCATATTAAAGATGAGTGTAATCACGAGAACATATTAAAGATGAATAAATGTGGTCGACAAAGAGGTGTCGAAATTCAAATAGCGTTGCTTACAGAATTACTCGAAATGAGAATGAGAAAAAAGTTAAATGGACAATGAATTTTGAGGAATAGGATATTAACGGGTTATGCTTAGATGTAACAGTTGGAAACAGCACATTTATTGGATTTTTTTTCAGGAAATCCTGATGATACATTTGTAGAAAACTTAGGTATTTGAAAAAGTATCATCTGAAGAACACTCTGTAATTCTTTTGTGTACAAATATTCAATTATAATCAATTTTGAGGCGGACTGGGAAGCACCTCTCGACAACGTCCTTTGCGGTGAGAAATGTCCTTCTGTACCAGGTTATCTAATATTAAAATATGTTGAATTTTTTTCAAACATGCTTTTATTTAATGTACTGAAAAGTAGACAATTATTTTTTTTTACTAAGTCACCTATATTTGACTATAAATAAAGCTTGTGGCGCTCAACTCTCAAAATGGAGATTAAATTTGATCAATTCAGTTTCATTAACCGTATTTAATTTGGCACAATAGGAATTGGAGAAATTATTATCACCCGTTTATACTCAGTTCCACGATTTTTATTTAAGAAATTTAAGGTTGTTTTACAGTAAATTAAATTCAGTTGATATGTTACCGGATTTATGTAAATTAAAGATTACATGTCTAAATTTTGAGCTCCCCAAACTTTTATTTGTAGTGATATAAAAATATAAAAAACTATTTTATAATTTTTAGTACATTAAATAAAAGCTTGTTTAAAATTTTTGTTTTTACATATAAATTATTTTATACTTTTTAGTCTTTAACTGATTTTACTAGAGCTTGGAAATGTTTGCAAAGAGGGATTAATCCTTCCAAACGAACCGGTGTTATTATTGGTTGATTGTCAGGAGAAATCTTGGAGAACTTTGATAAGTGGCATCTATCATAGATGTTAGCTCACCACTTATTGGATCTCACCTTTTAACCTATTTTACCTATTGTATCCTTTTGACGATTTTGCGATCCGAAAGCACTTAGAGCCAATTCATATGTGCTCATGCACTTTCCATGTATTGTCACCTCTTAGATGCATGTTTGCAATATTTCAGAGCTTTAAGTAGTCGGAGAGTGGGTGAAATATCGATTTCCCGTTTCGCATCTCAAACCAAGTCAAGTTAAAGAAAAGCTTGTAAAATCAAACAGATTTCGTTAGTTTATTACTTTATCCTATGATTAGCTGAAGGAATTTCCAAAATATAAATTTTTAAACAAATTGCGCGTGTTCAAAGTGAGTCTTGACTTTTGCGAAAAAAATGGGCATTTTTCGTTCATCAAATCGAAAGTATACATCGGAAAAACAATCCTTCGACCAAATACTATTTTTTTTGCTAGATTTTCCTTAATGTAAAAAAAAATAGTATTTGGTCGGAGGATTTTTGGTGGGCCTAACAATTTTTGGTGGCCCTAAAAAATATTCTGACCCTAAAAATTTCAGAAAGATCGATGCAGTAGTGTCTGAGATATTTTGCTCACCGACATCGAAAACGTACTTTCTAGAAAAAAGCGTTTAAATTTTCGAACGATGCTCCGAGCATTCCTTGAAGTTTTCAGTGACCATTTATACCAGGTGTGTAAGTATGAAACCGGAATTTGCCCATAGGTGGTGCTAGATGTCGATGCAGTTACCGACACATCACGTCAGCGGTGTCTTGTTATTGTATTGATATCCGACAAAGATTTCCAACTCACAATAACACGAGTTTCATTCAGTAGCATTAGTTTATTAGAGATAAACATGTAGAGTTTTGTGCCAACAAATTACGATTTGCGGACAGCACTACTTTTCTGTTTTCATCTGAAGAAAACCACAGCCGAATCGCATCGAATGCTTGTGGAGGCGTTTGGTGAGCATGCTCTCGGCAAAACACAGTGTTTCGAGTGGTTCAAACGGTTCAAAAGTGGCGATTTTGACGTGAGGAACGAAGAACGTGGAAGACCACCGAAAAAGTTTGAAGACGCTGACCTGCAAGCCTTGTTTGACGAAGACGACGCTCAAACACAACAACAACTGGCGGATCAGTTAAAGGTGACCCGAGAAGTCATCTCCCTTCGGTTGAAAGCCATGGGAAAGATACAAAAGGTGGGGAAATGGGTTCCACATGAACTCAACGAAAGACAGCAGGAAAACCGCAAAACATCATGCGAAATGCTGCTCGCCAGGTTCAAAAGAAAGTCATTTCTCCATCGAATTGTGACTGGCGATGAAAAGTGGATATATTTCGAGAATCCTAAGCGCAAAAAGTCATGGGTTACTCCGGGTGAACCATCAACATCGACGGCAAGACCAAACCGCTACGGACGAAAGACAATGCTGTGTGTTTGGTGGGATCAGAAGGGCGTAATCTACTACGAGCTGCTGAAACCTGGGGAAACTGTCAATACTCAACGCTACCGACAACAAATGACCGATTTGGATCGAGTTTTGCGTGAAAAACGACCAGAATACCAACAAAGACAACACAAGGTGATTTTGCTGCATGACAATGCACCAGCACACAAAGCAAAACAGGTCCAGGAAACGATAGAGTCGTTCCGTTGGGAGATTCTTCAGCACGCGCCTTACTCACCGGACCTTGCCCCATCCGATTACTACTTGTTTGCATCGATGGGACACGCACTTGCTGAGCAGCGCTTTACTTCTTACGAAGATGTACGAAAATGGCTCGATGACTGGTTTGCCTCAAAAGAGCAACAGTTCTTTTGGCGCGGAATCCACAAATTGCCAGAAAGATGGGAAAAATGTATAGATAGCGACGGACAATACTTTGAATAAGTTACTTTGTATCATATCATTACAATAGACGTGTTTTTTCTGTACAAAAATTCCGGTTTCATACTTACACACCTGGTAAGATGATATACTGTCAAAATATATTCCTTTTGAGAAATGTGATTTTTCGACTTTACAACTAGGCATAACCCCTTAATAAGGAGTAACTAGAAGTAAATATTCTGTACGTGATAGCTCGAGTGTTAAAGGAGAAAGAGTCATACCTGCGAAAAGCGAAAGTTTATTCTTTTGAGCATATATACATATGTGTATGTATGTGTACAATATACTGCGGCACTGCTTCATGCATAAGCTGTAATAGATTCCACGACGTGGATCACTGTACAGCAATAGCATTGCATGGAGGCTGCAAGAGGGAAAGAGAGAATTGCCCAGAGCAATAAGTCGCGCAACAGGAAATCGAACGTAGATCGGTCGATCACGGAAAGACAGAGTAATTGACTGACTGACGAGAATAGAACAAGGGGGGAAACCACGGTATTAGATTTTACCGGAAATGTGGAGTCATAATTCATCCATTAATTGAACGAGCATTTCCAGAAGGAAATTATCATTATTCGCTCCCGGTAAATTATTCGACCTACCGATATTGGAAATTCAAAATACAAATTTCACCAACATTTTTTCCACATGCCCCTCTTTTGCGATCATTCGTCTCTTCTCTCTTTCCACGATTTGAAATTAGGACCTTTTTATCAGTCATAATTCGTGAATTTTTCCCCCCTTTTTTCGAAATTTTTTGTAAAGTCCATTTTCAAAAAAAAAAAAAAAAAATGAATGCGTGCTCAACGGAAATTGCACCCAAAGCGAAATCCGAGGCAGTCGTGCTATTCATTGCAAATAATATTATTATACAGGATTAATTGTTAAAAGTTGAATTACGTATAATCGTTATTTCGAAAGGATGACGAAGCCACCGAAATATCGTCACGCCCAGCATCCAATTTGCAAATTTGCGCAATGACAGAGTAGAGACGTCGCGCTACTTTATATGCAGTGAACGAAAGTCAATGGACACAAGAAGCGAGGCCACGTGTTCTCTCTCTTCTCGCCTTTGTCGTATCCCCACAATGATGAGCACAAATGAGATTAGTTTATCAGCGCCAATTGCGCCTCGTGACAGTACCATAATATCCGAGGAGTCTCGATGACGCTAATATGTTGTGTCTGCTGACATATAATAATTCACTACGCAGCTATGAGTATCGTATAATGCGATATTACACTCGTGGATGTGCATTAATAAATTGCCCGCTGTGACATGTCCAATAATACAGTAATTGATCAACCTTTACATCCGGCTTAGACACTGAGCGCCTTCTTCTTTAAGAATTTCGACTCGTAATATTTTATGATGACACTTTTTTGTATGTACATGTATGTGTGTATATATATACACTACCGGTCAAAAGTTTCCGGATCCTTCAGATAATTACAAAATTATGTTAAAACAATAGAATTCATTATATAAAGTTAGATAGTATCTTCGTAAAATAATAAATGAAATGTATGATATTATTGTAACATTTATGGCAATTATCCAGTGATCGAAAGTTTTGCAATTATCTGAAGTGGCCGAAAACTTTTGACGGATAATGTATATGGGACATTCCACGCCATTTCACCTAGCCCGTGACCCCGACCATTTTTGACTTTCCTGATTTTTTTTGCACTATTGTACCCCATGAAAAGAATATCCACACCAATTTTTAGATTTTTATCTTTTCTTTTTTAGGAGTTATAATTTCCCAAAAAATGTCGATTTCAGAAGTTTTAGAAACGTTCAAATGCTGATATCTCCGAAACTAATTGAGGTATCGACAAATGTCAATATATAACTTTTTTCATTTTGAAGCATACTTTCGTTAAAAAATATAAAAAATTATCAATTATCGATGTCAACGTTTTTTTGCTTCTAAAGTAAAAACTATATTTTTTCAAATGATCGCCTTTTTCAATTTCTTTCCGAAAATTCTCTAAAATAGAGGGACCCATTCTATGATTTTTAAGACTAGTCTCATCGTGGGCCTATTTTTCCTTCTATTTTTTTTCGAATGGATCTTTTTTTTTAGAAGATTTTAATCATTGCAATTCCTCTATAGAAGTGATGAAAAAAATGCATTAATTAAGGAGCGACCGGCATTTCTTTGAGGGGTGGTTTCCTCCCTTAAAACCGTTTTCCGCCGTAAAAAAATACGTTCTTAATAGTTTTGAATGCTTCAGCATATATATATATATATATATATATATATATATATATATTACATTAGCTTGGTAAATGATATACTATCATCCCCATAAGGCAATAATACCGATATACGTTTTATACTATCGATACATTTATTAAATTTTTTATACACTAAAAGCTATATATAATCATAAAGAAATATGAAAAATTACAATATATCATAATAAACTAATAACTATTATTGTTATATAAGTGTAATAATAATAGCTATGGTAGTAAAAATGAATTTTTGTTAATGCATCCCATTGTCTTTACTGCTGCTGAGCATACGATCATTCTCGCTCGTTTGGAGTGATTGAAATTTACCTCAAACAAGTCTGTCTCATGGAAACAAGGCGCGACTAATATTCGCACCTTCGGCAAAGCGTTTGCTTCCGCGAGTTTCAAGACGTCGTCGCTTTCTCTTTGTACCACCCGAGGCTCGCTTGCTCTGACAGAAGAAGAATTTGTCTCTACACAGGGAACACGCGACACGGGCTTCTTTGGTATATAAGGCGAGGCAACGAAACGAACGAAACATTGGCCACACTTCTTGGAGCACCAAAGAACAGGCAATTGTTCGTTGATACAACTATCGATTCATAGTTACGAAATAATTGAATAATAAATTGATGCAATTACCAGGCATAGGCAGCAAAAAAAATGAAATACTCAAATGTATGACCTTGAGGGGGAATAGTAAAGACAGTCGTAATTACTGTAACACAGAACGAGCATTCAATTTCCAAATGAAAATGCTTGTTTAGTCATTGTTTTACCGGCATCTGTTTACATTGAATTTCACGAGGCCAGAACTTTTGAGAAAAGAAACAAGCAGAATCTCAGTACTTTATCGTTAATTATGTTACTAATATTATCCAGTAAATAATTGTCAAATTTTCCAAAAAATAATCTTTCACACAAAACCACCCATACAAAAAATCTAAAATGTTTATAAAATTATTGCAACTTTTTAATCGTAAACCTAAAATGTTTATAAAATAAAACTATATTTTTTATACGCGATTTCTCATATCTGAGAGATTAAAAAATGAGCTGGTCTGACTAAATCCGTCATTGGTCGAAGCCCACGAACTAGTTAATGAACAATGGAATATTAGGTTATTTAAAAAGTTATTTATTCCATCGAATTAACAAATACTCGGAATAATCAAAGATCTTAGTATTAATCTTAAAACGCCATTGGCGTTTTAACTTATAGTTTAAGTTTAAGTTATAATTTATAATTATTCATTCATTTAAGTGAATAAACAATTCCGCCGAATCCAGTGATTTTTGCTCCCTGTGTAAAACAACCTCCCATAAGAACCCTTCTAACACTACGGCAAATTGAAAGTGTTATAATTGTCGAACGGGTCAGTGGATCGATGTCGAATTTGGCATACCTGCTTACAATTAGATCAAATGAAGTATACCGATGCGATCAATTTTTATCGCCATATTAACTTTTATGCAGCCTTCCATGCACCGGTAAAAACATTCTCGCCTCTCAAATCGGTTTACGGGCTCACACGTAGTTGACATTTTTCAAAATATCGATTTCTGGTTTTCGGTGGATGCGCAAAATATAACATTTCGAAAATATTGTGAAAAAATGTCAAGGCGTTCGGTTCAAAATTGAAGGAGTTATGGGTATTTATAGTTAGGTTTCGTGAACCAGCGAACTTTAACACGTTTTTTCTCAAAATGATTTTTTCAACATCGGTGACCACCATATGTAAAACATTACTGCACCGATCAGCTTCAAATTTTACAAGCTTCTTTTACATATCGAGAATCAACGCCCGATTAAAGAATTGTTGTTTTTTTTCGATGCATAGTTCTTTTTATCAACGAGAATTGAGCGTTTTTTTTTCAACGAAAATCGATCATTTCACTTTGGACGGCAATTTTTTCAAGAATCAATATTTTATTAAATCACTCGTCCAAGCACTAGATAATTTTATGCAGAAAATAAATGTGTTTGATTTTTTTATTTCAAACGATTTGTTTGCGAGTAGCAGTGGTTACCGCGAAGGAAGTTTTTAAATAATGGTCTGCACACACCATTGCATCTACCCCATTTATGAATATTTTTGAATCCAAACATTGTAAAAGATACTTAAAACCATACTGTTCGATGTAAAAGAAATAATGTTTAAACCTGCACACGTTTTCCCAGGACAAATTCACAAACGTTACTTTTTTTCCGGTCACGAGCTAGAGGTAACCCGTTAAGGGGGAAGATACTTTTAGGCGGGGAAAAAATTTGCTGATTTTCATAATTTTTTTTTAAGCAAAGATTTCTTAACCATTATTTTAGATTTATGGGTTGTTTTATTATTACCCTTGGCTGATCCATGGTATTTTTTAAAATAATCTTTAAAAATGGCGAAGTTGTGGCACGGTTTCCTAAACTGGCGCGAAGTATAGCTAAAAAACTAATCGACCGATTCTGATGAAATTTGGTATAAATCGTTCTAACCTTATTGTCTAAAACATGACGCTGAATGTTTTTGAAAAAAAAGTACTTTTTGATTGCAAAATGTAGTCTTTTTTTCGAAAAATTTAATCTTTTTGTTCCAAAGCATACCATTTCATCGATTTTCAACATTTCTCATTTTTTCTTGGTTCATACTCTGCGTATGAGTGTTCATGAAAGAAAAATCTTCGTTTTTTTGTTCAGATTAATTCCGTCGAAACTACGTGTCACGCCGTCTGACAACATCCGCCGCAACCCGTTCACTGAAAAAAAGGAATCGTTGAATGTGCAAAATGCATTTTGTTGTCTCAAAATTTTGTTGTTTTAACAGTTGCTCAGACATTCTAAATAAGCTACAGTTCACACCACTAAAACTATCAGTTAGATTAACAAAACGTTTGTTATGCCAATAAAAAATCAAGTTGAACGTATTTAAAGATACATTTTGTTAAACCAACTGAATTTTGGTTGGATGAACGAATTTTTTTTTTCAGTGTTTAGAAGACCATGCCATACCTCCGCCATCTTTAAAGCTTAAAAGTATAAATACCATGTAACAGCCAAAAGTAGTAACAAAACATACCCTAAGTATAAAAAATGTTGAAGAAATCTTTCCTTAAGGGGAGATATACACCTAGATGGTAGAAAAAATCCATTTAGAAGCTATGGACATTCCGTCGACCGTAGAAAACCTACACTATGGGCCTGGTATCGATGATTCCATGTAAGTTGACAAATTTCATGATTTATTCATTCCCAAATTTTCAAACGCGTTTTCTCAAAACCACGATTTTCAAATCGGTACCCAAAATTTCTCGAAAAACAAATGAACCGATTGCCTTGAGGTTTTTTATGGTTATTCTATACACCATTATCCAGTCCTTGTCACAGGATTTTTTTTCCGTTACTTAGTTTTTGTTTTATAGGCAAAATAATAACTAATTTTTGGCCCAAAAATCACTATTTATGTTCAAACGTCCGCCATTTTGTCATAAATCGATATTTTCAAAATCGGCTATGACAAGTACTAGATTATAGTATCTAATTTAATAATCTTTTTGTTTTTTTTCCAGATGATTTTTGAAGAAACGCCAGTGGGTACCGTATACGCAGATTTTTTTACGACGCTCCAAGGATCATACAATATCCTTGTATATTTTTGATATTTTTAAATAAAGAAAATTAAACATATTTTTGAATGCATATACTTTTAGATAATTAAAACCCTAGGTGTATATCTCCCCTTTAAAAAAAATCACGAAAATCAGCAATGTTTTCCTCGCCTAAAGGTATCTCCCCCCTTAATTACTTCCATCTTGTTGATCTAGCATTCCGGAATATGGCAGCACATACGTATATACGTGTACCGGTGTACCTGCGTATAAGTGTCGAAATAGATTGGCGCCGAGCGAGATTGTCGAATGTAACACGCCGGAGAGCATATCTAATCGCCTCACGGAGCGTTGGAAATTCACGGGACACCGGTAGCCCGGTTCTCTATTGTTACACGGGCGCGTCGAAGCCAATTTGGTCGATTCCTTCACGAGGTGCTCTCAGGAAAATCCTCTTGCATGAGATATTTTACGTAACGCATTGTTCCTCCAAATCGCCCTCGCGCGCAGTCTCAAGAACGATGAGCTAACGGGACAATAGTGAAATATCTTATGGCAAATGAGACTGCCGTAATGTACGAGAGAGAAATGTACAGTTAAATGCGTTGATGAACGCATAAACGTACTCCGTATGTGCGCGCGCGCATGTGTTTGTGTGTGGGAGAAAATTCTCATTAGCGATTCTCGAACAAGCCTCATATCGACACGCATTGTACATGCTCGGACCAAGTCATACACACGATATCGTGCATGTCATACCGCGTACGTGAATATCGTGGATCAGCTCGAGGGCAACGCAGAGAGGGGGGAGAGAGAGAGAGGGGGAGGGGAGGGAGAGAGTACTCGCGGATGGACAGACAGACAGAGCGTCGCATGACAATTACAATGAATCATCAGAGATACGGGACGCAAAATCTTCGTACGCATGTATACATCTGCGCAATCCTATGAGATGTTACAGAGTGATTCAGAATTAATGCGTCCCAAATGTTGAGATTGGAGAAGATTTTCTATTTATATTTTAATTTTTTTAACTCCCAAATGTTGGCTACCCCTCGTTAAATTTTGGGGACCGGGTTGAAATTCCGAACTTTGAACGCTCCGACGGTTCAAAATTCCAAATTTTAATGTTCCGAAATTAAAAATGGGGCCGGGTTGAAATTCCGAACTATGAATGATCAAAACGCTCAAAACTCGGAAAAAATACTACTCCAAAAGATCAAAACTCCGACAGAATTTTACACGAAAAACCAAAACTCCGAAAATAATGTAACATGTCACACTCCCTTTATGTCTTTATAACTAGCCCTCTGATTGAATTTGTTAAAAACTAAATAATACGTGTTTTTTATTTATTAAAACATACCATAAAGTCAATCATTTTTTAAAGGTTTACCTTGTTGAGTTATGAAGGGTTCAGAGTTCTAGACAAACTCACCTAAGGGGGGAGATATCTTTAGGCGAGGAAAAAAATTGGTCACGTTTTCAAATGAATGATTTCACCATTTTAGAGACTCAGGGTACGTTTCATTGATACGTTGTATTCTGATGAAATTTGGTATAACTATTTCTAACCTCATCGTCTAAAACCTGAGCCAGTGTTTTTGAAAAAAAGAAAATCATTGCAAAATGCAGCCATTTTTTCGGAATATTCATTATTTTTCATTCAAAGCGTACTATTTAATCGATTTTAAACATTTATCACTTTTTCTTGGTTCATATTCTGCGTATGTTCATATTAGGTTCATATTCTGCATCCCATTTAGAAGACCTTGCCAAACCGCCGGCATTTTTAAAGATTAATAAATTAAAAAATACCATGTAACAGACACAAGTAGTAATAAAGCATACTCTACGTCTCAAAAAGGGGAAAAAATCTTTCTTTTCGAAAAAAAAAAAAACAAAAATCAGCCAATTTTTCCTCGCCTGGAGGTATCTCCCCCCTTAATTAGCCAAAAATTCGTCGAATTAATTATTCAATAAAAAATCTTCCATTTGATTTTCTCTCACGGAATTTAAGGGAAGTTGTAAATTAACTGTAACTTAAATTTGCGTTCGAAAATGTTGCTATATACATCGTTATTGTGACACTTTGAATAACTTCCAGAATAAATATATAATTGATAGGGTACGGTAATGAGACGGATCCTCTCTGAATCAATCTGTACGTTTGTGAGCACATTCACACATATGCGTGCGGTGGAGATGCGCGAAAATACGCTTGTATGCCGTGAGCCGAGTGTGCCCCGCTCTATCTGCCCCGTAAATCATCCCCCGCGCTCACTCGCTCGCGCGCGCAATCCCCGTCGTTCCCCGTGAATAAATGATAGTCTTTACGATCGCGTCTCGAGCGGTCCGCACAACTCCGGTGTACAGAGCTCTCTCGAATCCCGTCGAAGCTAGGAAACATTTGCACGATAGGTACCCAAAGGCTTTCCATAAACCAGTCACGTCTCCGTCGAGAATCCGTGAGTCTCCGTGCCGCTATTACGCGCGCACACATATACGTTGTGATACGTGTGTATAGGATCTCGAGTCTCTAGGATCCCATCGAAACGGACTAATCCAATATTCCCATACTGGGCGGTAAAGTAACGTGCAAAAAAACCAAAATTCTGGAAACAAATGTTTGGATGGGCGCAAGAATTTATAAAATGTTTTTTTCGAGCTTTTTTTGCACCAAATACACACACACGCACACACACACACACACACACACACACACACACACACACACACACACCCACGCACACGCACGCACGCACGCACGCACACACACCCTCACACATACGCACGCACGCACCACCCACACATTCACCCGCACACCCACCCACACACACACGCACCCACACACACACACACACACACACACACACACACACACACACACACACACACACCCACTCACCCACCCACCCACCCACACACACACACACGCACGCACGCGTGCACCCACCCACCCACACACACACACACACACACACACACACACACACACACACACACACACACACACACACCCACCCACCCACACACACACACCCACACACACACACACCCACTCACACACACCCACTCACACACGCACGCACGCGTGCACCCACCCACACACACACACACACACACACGAACGCACGCATGCGCACACCTACCCACACACACACCCACCCACACACACACACACCCACACCCACACACACACACACACACACACATAAACACACACACACGCGCGCACGAACGCACACACACACACTCTCTCTCACACTCTCTCTCTCTCTCACACACACACACACACACACACACACACACACACACACACACACACACACACACACACACAGACACGCGCACACGAACGCACGCAAGCGCGCGCGCACACACACACACACACTTTTTTTTGTGAAAAGGCGGTTTCCGTTAATGCAACAAAAATGTAACTTTTCGTTGCTTCAGAAACATTGTAAAATAAATTGCCGGATCTTTGACCCATTTTCTTTGGATTTGGAAGAACTTCGCGAAGGGAAAAATAGAGAGAGAAAATGGGACCGTCATAAGTTCTCCGGAAAGTCAGGAACATCTACTGGCTTACCATGTAAAGTTGATAAAGAAGCAGCCGTGCACCTTGCTTTTTTATGTCTATTTTCTGGAGACATTCATTATCATAAATTACACAGTTTAACACTCGATTTGGTTCCGCAAACCTGTGTGTTTTTTTGTCATAAATCTGATCTCTTTACTAATCCTATATTGAGACTCAATATTTATTTCCTACGTAAAAACTTGGAAATATACCATTTTTTAAATAAATTTTAAATTTTGAAAAATTAAGTTTAATTACATATTTTTAGATTGAGTAAGCTCCTTTTTCGTGATTTCCTTGATTGAGACTTGTTGAAGCAGTCTCGTATCAAGCACCAAACGTAATCAGCCATCACGTGTGTCCCATCTTCCCTGATACCTATCTTCCATGATTTGTATGCTTGGTAGAAGCGTTCTTCTTGCTTTGCTTTGAAACAGCCAAGACTTTCGGCGAATTTATCTTGATCTTTTATTTCTATCTTGAAATAAGAGAAAATCACTTCTCACGAAATTTGTAATCGTTTTTCTACATTTTCGAATAACATACTGTCCGCATATATAACAAAATGTATTACGGTAGTTCGAAGAAGATCGTTTTCGCTTTGCTGCAGTCAAAATATCACGGAATTAATATATAATAGCAAATAATAAAGAGCAAGGAGATCATTTCTTAAGGGGGGAAATACCCTTGGGTGAGGAAAAATTTTGCTGATTGTCATGCATTTTTAAATCTCTTCTTGACACACTTATATTGGGCCACGGCTTTGATACACTGGGTCAATTTGACCCGGATAGTACTTCATCCACCTGCTCTTAACAACCCTTCGGTTGGTTTTTATTTTAAAAAATCCGGGATACACTTTAAACATTTCTTAATGTGTCTGCATAATTAAAATTCGGAAAATATAATATTTCATTGTTAAAAATATTAATGAAAACTTTCAATTTTAGGAAAGTGAGCATTTTATTTCAAATTTCTCCGGGTTAAAATGACCTAGTGTGTTACGGAATAAGGGTTAATGAAAGATTTTTGAGACTTGGGGCATACTTTATTACTACTTTTGGCTGTAAAATGGCATTGCTTAAAATTAACCTTTAAAAATGGTGGAGATTCGGCACGATCTTCTAATCTGCATTTTCAAAACTGGCGTAAAGTATAGCTTAAAAACTTATCGACCAATTCTGATGTAATTTGGTATAAATCTTTCTAACCATATTGATTAATACATGACCCTAAGTATCTTTTTCAACTGAAAAAAAAAAGTATTTTAAATTGCAAGATGTAGCCATTTTTTCGAATTTTAATTTTTTTGTTTCATAGCGTACCATTTATTCGATTTTCAACATACCTCACTTTTTCTTGATTCACATTCTGCGTATGAGTGTGAATGAAAGAAACATCTTCAATGTTTTTTTTTCAGATTAATCCCGCCGACGCCTAGGCGTCACGAGGTGTTTAGACCGTGCCATACCTCCGCCATTTTTAAAGATTAATAAAAAATACCGTGCAACAGCAAAAAGCAGTAATAAAACATACTCTAAGTCCCAAAAAAGGTGGAGTCATTTTTCGTTAGAAAAAAAATAATGAAAAATCAGCCATTTTTTCCTCGCCCAAGGTATCTGCTTAAGGACGGAGCCTGATTTAGAAGGTCCAAAAAGAAGGGAAAAAAACAAGTGAGCCCAGTAAACATTGTGGTATCTTTTCACGTATATTTGAAATGTATAAAAAACATTTTTAACATGAAACAATTAATGACTGCAGATTTATCAGCCTATTCGATATGCGTCTTGCCACTGCAGTCCCTAATTGGCGGGAAAGATGTAGCTCGTAATTCTTGACTGAACCAAATAAACCAAAAAAAATTCAATTGTCATATATTCTTCTTCTGGGTGAATTAAGAAAAAGCTGAAAAAATCGTGAAATTATAACTTTTTTCAGGTTTAAAAAAATAATGTGTTTAAAAAAAAACACGTTAACGTGCTAAAAAAATTATAGAAAAAAACCTTTTCAACCACTTTTTAAATTCACTTAGAAAAAATTTTCATACTGAAGAAAAAGAACTTTGGTTTGATTCAATAGGTCGTTTACTTTTTTTGCTATCACGCCCGCAAATTTGGAAAAATTGTGAAAATGAAAACTGGAGAAAATGCGTTTCAAAGTTTTCAATAGAAGGAAATATCAATATCGAATATCAATCGCTTCTCTACTTTTGGCCTTGTATCTTCGAAAATATTTACAATTAGCCTCTATAACTTTGTAAATATATTCTTGGATAGTTTATCTATCGATTTAAGCAATAAAAAAAACGATTTCCCGGACCTTCTAATTCAGGCTCCGGCCTCAATAAACTGCTAAGGACAGTCACTATGAAATTCAAATTCATTTGAAAACCCTGTGTAATAATTTGAGATATATGTTGGTATAAGTCTCACCAGTAGTCACTCAACGAAATATGACACACATTCTGCCAGTACCAAGATATAAATGAGGCATTCCACGTCACTTCAGCCAGTAAAAAAAATCCACAAATAATTTTGAAAAATCAAGTTACTCCATTGAAAAATAGTCACCAAGTGTAGAATTAAAAAAAAATTCTGACGTTTTTTCTTGTTGATTACCATTTTTCAACATTTTTCCATTCAAATGGCTGTATCTTTGGCAGGATTTGACGTATTTACATTCGTAAAAAACGAAAGTGTGCGTCTTTTTATAGCCTTCCTTCATTAATTTAGATTTTATTGAGCAAGTCAAACGTCCATTTCAGGGGAAAATATGCAAAAATTTTTTTTTCTTAAGGAAAGACACTCGTTATTTTATTTTTTAAAATTTTTCCGAATTGTGAATACGAAAAACGAATTTTTTGTATTTTTTATATTATGGGATTCCTAAACACCGTGAAGTAACAGCTATTTTTATTTTTTTATTTTTTTATTAATATTCGATTGAAGAGTGTGGAGCACTCCAAAGCTCCAATACATATGACACATATGTCATATGTATTTCAAAAACCTGGTAAACATACAGCGAGTGCTCCACACGCTTCAATCGAATATTAATAAAAAAATTAAAAAATGATTAAACAGCTGTTACTTCACGGTGTTTAGGCATCCCATAATATAAAAAATACCAAAAATCCGTTTTTCCTATCCACAATTCGGGGAAATTCTTAAAAATAAAATAACGAGTGTCTTTCCGAGAGAAAAAAAATATTTTTGCATATTTTGCCCTGAAACGGACGTTCGACTTGCTCAATAAAATCTCAATTAATTTTTTTCTAGAAGGCTAGAAAAAGACGCACATTTTCATTTTTTACGAATGTAAATACGTCAAATCCTGCCAAAGATACAGCCATTTGAATGGAAAAATATTAAAAAATGGTAATCAACGAGAAAAAACGTCAGAATTTTAGTTTTTAAATGTCGACACTCGGTGAATACTTTTCGATAAAGTAACTCGATTTTTCAAAATTATTTGTGGATTTTTTTTACTGGCTGAAGTGACGTGGAATGCCTCATATATCTTTTTTTCGTTGACTTGTATCATTTGCATTAACAATAATATACAGTACTCGTTTGCGAAATGAGCTTCGTCAAGTGAAACAATCTAGGAAAATATTCTCCCCCTTTGCGAAGAACTATTTCGGTAAAGGGAGGCATGCAAATATTTTTCGATTTCTCGCACTGTACACGTTGTTAGTTGAAATTGCATGTGCAAAAGAGAGGCAATAAATAAGGTTCCGAAAATGATAATGATTCGAAGTACGAGAGGTTCTCTTGTAGCCACAGCTACCACGTGCTTTTTTCCATTATTTTTTAAGTGTGTTTTCCTTCGGGGTGAGTTGATTTATTTTATTGGTATTCTTCGCGTGAGAATCGGAAGAAGTTTAGAGTTTCCCGGTCGACCGCCGATATGCATGCTGTAACAGTTAGAGACACGCGGTGTTGTGATAGTGTGTACGAGGAGTACGGCGACGAGACGTGGGCCACGCGTTTGCGATGGATTCTCATCTCCCAAACGAGGGATAGGAGCGGAGTTTCTCGACCCAGCATCTATCGTTCCGAGCTTCCTATATAAACGGAAGAAGACGTATATACATGAGGGCCAGCACAAGGGGATCTCTGAGTGCTCTTTATTTCAGCTGGTGCAACGAATCATCATCAAGATTTATATGCCCATTGATTTGTGACTTCCTAATATTCACGAAATGCTCGTCACGTATAATAAGTGTATTTGATGCTTCCGAAAAATGACGATATTCCTTTAATTACCGAATTATTAATCATCCGGACAATTAATGTCGATCATCATCTTTCCATTCATGAGATTCTTCATCGACAATAATATTTGTCACCACAATTGACATTGTTTAATTATTAACATTGTCACCACAGTTTCCCCTACACTGATTAAAAAGATTTATTGTAATTATCTGTGTAGTCTTTTTCTAATGAAATTAAACGAAATTTTAGTAAAATAATTTTTTTTAATTTGATTTTACCATTGCAGATATTTATTTCAAATATATTTATAGAAAGCAATATATATTAAACATAGCTTAGTAATGAAAAATGTAATGTTTTCAACAGTTATGGTATATGGTTCTATTTATTGAAAACAAATATTCAGTCGTACAGCCTAAATGGGTCGAGATGGATTGTTTTATTTGAATTAACTAGCAAATTTATAGCATTAATTTTCTATATTTTTATAGGTATATCCATCCAATAATGTTATAGTGAGAAACCACGCAAATTTTCAGCCAGATCGATCAATAACTTTTTGAGCTATGACATGAGCAGTTTTCCAAAAGACGCCTAAAGTACCTTATAACGCCGCCATTTTGTTTTGTTTATAAAAGAAAAAAAATGTAACACTAAAAACTTGTAACAAGATGATGTCAAAATTTAAAAATGATGCGATTATTTTATTACCTTTAAAAAAATGCATGAAACATGACTTATTTTCGGGCGTCTAAAGGGGTTTTCCCCCTTAAGAATTATAAACAAGACGGATCAATATGTATTGTACATGAGGAAACATGGTAATTTTTTTGGTGGCGAATCAAGATGCTAGTAATTCAAATAAAATTTTTATTTGTTCGAAATAACAATATTTTTGAATTTACGAGACATCCACTGCATGTAAATAAGAAATGTTTCCGTTGAATATGTCTTATACGTTCTACGATGTGTTTCAATGTATTTTTGTAAACTGTATTTTTTTTAAATCTTATCTATGTACTGACCCTATTGTAAGACTTAATATTGATATTCTATGTAAGAACAGGGAAATATACAATTCTAAAATAAAAACTGATTTTTTTGTAACCGAAATTTTTATTAACTTTTTTACATCGAGTAAGCTTTTTTTACGTTATTTTTTTTAGTGAGACTAGCCGAGGCAGTCACGCATCAAACTCCAAACGTAATTAGCAATCATGTGAGTATGTCCCATCTTCCCTGATACCTATTTTCCATGATTCTTATGTTTTGATGGAAGTATTCTCCTTGCTGTTCACTGAAAGAGCTAAAATTTTCTGCGAATTTAAATATCTTGATCTTTCATTTCTATCCCGGAATAAGAAAAAAAGCACGTTTCACAAAATCTGTAATCGTTTTTCTAAATGTTTGAATAACATGCTCTCCGCAAATATAATAGCATGTATCAGGGTAGTCGAACAAGTTCATTTTCGCTCTGCTGCTGTCGAAATATCACTGAATTAATTTATAATAGCAAATAATAAAAAGAAAAACAAGGAAAACATTTATGAAATTAACTGCTAAGGACACTCACTATGAAATTAAAAATCATTTGAGAACCCTGTGTAGAAACTTGAAATATAGGTTGATAGAGGTCTCACCAGCAGTCACTCGACTGAAAATCGTACGAATTTAGTCAGCACCAAGATTTTTTGTTGACTTGTGTTATTCACTGAATTATTGTATACGTATTTACTGAATTGTCTGCTCGAGAAACGCTCGAAACAAACAAAAAATCTAATTGAAACAAATGGAATCGTAGTAGGCCGTGGGGCACCGAGAAAAATGATTTGACTTAAGGGGAGAGATACCTTCAGGCGAGACTTTTAGGCGAGAAAAAAACTGGCTGATTTTCATGATTTTTTTTAGAGGGAAGATTTCTTCACCATTTTCGAGACTGAGGGTATGTTTTATTGCTACTTTTGGCTGTCACATAGTATTTGTATTTATTAATTAATCTTTAAAAATGGCGACGTTATGGTACAGTCTTCTAAACTCCATTTTCAAAACTGGCATGATGTATAGCTAAAAAACTGATCGACCGATTCTGATGGAATTTGGTATAAGCCTTATTGTCTAAAACATAAACCTAAATATTTTTGAAAGAAAAAGTAATCTTGTACTGCAAAATGTAGCCATTTTTTTAGGAAAGTTCAATCTTTTAGTTTGAAAGTGTACCATTTAATCGATTTTCAACATTTCTCACTTTTTCTTGGTTCACATTCCGCATATGAGTGTCAACGAAAGAAAAATCTTCGATGGTTTTTTTTTTCAAAACTTTTTTAATCGATCAATATACCATCTTAAAGAACACATCTTGAAGAACTTTCAGTAATTTTTTCATTGAAAAATATTACATTGTTTAGTGGCAAATGGCCGTCAATGAAATAATGTTTTTATATACACGGTTTGCGGTGACCAACATTGCGGCGAAGTGGATCATCTGAAAAAAAAATGCGGATGGATTTAATCATATATAAGTATAAACTAGTCTTTAATCGAAGGATTTTAAAAAATATTAATTTTTCACAAAATAGCGGACAGTCAAAGTTAATGGTTCGATTTTAACGAAAAAAAACGGCCGTTTTTTGGCTATAAAACGGCCATTTTTTTCGAAAAAAAAAAATCGAACGATTAAAGACTACATTTTTATGTATTAAATAAGCCTACAAAATTTCAAGAAGATCGGTTCATTAGTGTTCGAGTAATCTTGGTCACCGACTTCAGAAATGCCATTTTGAGAAAAACGCGTTTAAAGTTTCAATTTCAGTTTACACGAAGAAAATATTTTTTTTTGTAAACTTATATAGAGTCATCTATTCCGGGCATAAAAAAACTGCACTTCAAATTGCACTTCAAAAAAATGCAATAAAAAAATCGATTTTTTCAAAATCGCAAGTGGGGGAACCCCTTAAAGACCGTGCCAGACCTTCCGCATTTTTAAAGATTAATAAATTAAAAAATACCATGTGACAGCCAAAAGTAGCAATAAAACATACCCCAAGTCTCAAAAATGATCAAAAAATCTATCCTTAAAAAAAATAATGAAAATCAGCCATTTTTTTCTCGCCTAAAGGTACCTCCCCCCTTAAGTAGTTGCCACCCAATCCAAATAAACTTTTTCAACTATGTACATAGCAACGCATACAAATATTTCGAAAAAAATTGCATCATTTTCACGCATTCTTCGACACCTTTTCCTTGTGAACGATAAAATTGATATTCTTCGTCCTCATTCGCATATCTGTATCATACACGTGCTCGCATTGACACACCGTTCGTGCACATTTCGTCCCACATTTCCCCTTCCTCCTTCGCGCTCGTCGCCTCTCATCTCAGACCCTACAAATCTTTACAGCTCATTGAAGTTATGTCACCCGGTCGTAATATTTGAACGAACATCGAGCTTGCTTGTCTCGCGAGTTGTTGATAACGATACGAAAAAAAAACATCTCGACGCGGGGTGGAAGAAAAGGGAGAAAAGGTACGAAGGCGTCTTACGCGTTGTACGTACGGAGAGTCATCTTGAAAGTTTCACACAGCCCTTCACATGACGGTCGCAACTCGAAATGCAGCTTCTCAAGCTCTTCCTCGAGTGTACGCATACGCGTCTGTGGGAATATGGACACGAAGATGAAGCAGACGAGACCCGTTATTCGAGTCCGGTTTCCATCCGGAGGAGCAGGACGGGAACGATAACGAGAGGAGATCTTCTCGTCGTCGACGTTGTCCGGATGTGTGTGGCAACCACGGGGCATAATATCATTCATAGGTCTGCCGTTTGTGAGAAAACGAGATGTTGAAGAAGAAGCATGACGAGCACGCGTATGCCAAACACCCGGATCGTCGGAGACGTGTATTCCACGCTTTTTTTTTTAACTTTCAACCTGTCATATTTTATATCTGTATGTATTGCGGTCGGTGTGCGTGCGTTGCTCGTACGTGGCGTGGTTGTCGGAATCGGTGTGTCAGAGACCACTCGATACGTGCCGACACGTGGGCGCAGATGGAGCCCCGGGCCTGTTTGCCCACACGTTTGTAACTTCCCTGTGTAGACATATATAGCGAGGGGGGTCTGCGTATGAACCCGGTATCTCTGTGTAATGTTGGCTTTCGGTACATCTGGCGGTTTTGAGGCTGCCTGAGTTTAGGCGAGAAAAACATTTACTGATTTTTATGATTTTTTAAACTATTTTTGATACTTAGGGTATGTTTTATAATTATTTTTGGCTGTTATATGGTATTTTCGAAAATTTATCTTTGAAATGGCGCAGGTATGGCCCGGTCATGGGGACTACATGAAGGAGTCCGAACTTTGGTGGAAGGGGTATGGGAAAGGTAACCACAAAATCGAGGAATTGAAGGGTTCCCGAAATCGCCAACTCGTGGCGCTGATTGTTGAAAGCGATGGCTTGAAATTAGCTACGCGTGAGAGAGATCGAATCATGGAGCCTAGATACCAGGAGGTTCAGCGGCAATGCAAAGGCGCTGAAAAAAAGTGTCCCCGAAAATATCCCGAAGTGATGGCGCTGGGGTGCAGCGGCACCTACATATATAGTAATATATTGGTTAACGAGGTGAAAGTGATCGGATGAGTTTCTAACCTCACGACAGATCGATCGTGACATCAAACGTCGAAATATCCGCCGATTCATAATTTCCTCATGACGGTTCGGAAAAAAAACGCAAAAGCGAGAAAAGATCTCAAACTCAAACTCAAAATGGCGGCGATACAGCCCATCTAGAAAAACGTGTTTTTTTTACATATAGCTTCACGGGAAAACGGTTTACTCGTAAAATATAAGACCTGAAACAAAAACCAAAAAAATGATAATCTATATATTATTAGCTATGAGACTACTTAGAAATTTGCTTTCAAATTTTGCAAAAATAGCGCACTTTGAAAGAAATAAATCGATTTTTTGCCAAAAAAGCAGTAAATTGTTTATAATTAGAAGTTTACATTTAATCAAAAAACGGCTACGTACTCCCATAAAGAATATGATTGTGAAGCTGCTATCAAAATTTCAAATCGATGCATGCAAAGGTGGTCGAGTAATCCGTCTTGCGAGATCGAAAAAAGTGGTTTCGAGAAAAACGCATTTAAAGTTGTACGAGCAACTCAGCGCGCGTTCCAAGGCGCTGCGGCCAAATCGATAATTGAACCTTTAAATAAAAAAAATTGCTACAGGACCAATTGCATATTGTTTTTATGACACAAAAGTATTTGTAAGAAAGAAAACGTCTTTCCAAAATCCTAGAGTGGTGTTATCCCTTAACACTAATGAGGGTTAGGTACATCATCTGTGATTTGTCTTAGATCGCACCCATGTTTAGCGTATATCTATATACATATAGGTGCCGGAGCACCCCAGCGCCATCATTTCTTGTTCTCGTTTTGGGGACGAGTTGAAAGGCCTCGCTGAACCTCCTGGTATCTAGGCTCGATGGATCGAATGATGAAGCGTCATCAATCGATCGGCCATATTGTATTGTTGAACTGTTGTTGTCGAGTGAGTTGTTATGCTAGCCAGTAAAACAGCGATGTGATCTCAAAAATTTGATCTTCGCGCATGCACGGAGATTGCAATATGAAATATCTGAACGTGTGTACAATATGAAATATCTGAATCATTCCTGAAACTGAGGATATTTATGTGCGCAATTGAACAATTGTGGTTTGAACATTGGTCGAAGCACAAATTGTAAACTGAAAAATGGAATCTCATGTTTTGTCCATGTATCGAAATAAAAATCGATTTGGTTTGACATGCTAAGGTAATCCTATCGCCAGGCTTCAATCCATAGGATTTTCATTTTTTTTGAGCTTCGCTAAATATATTCACAATCGTCTCTGTAAAATTTCAGGGTCGTTATCGACCTAATTACAGAGAAAAAAAATTAAAATTGTATATTTTTGTGAAGGAATTCCGAGACGACATACCCAACTTCCGGTCGCTACAAAAGTACATATAATAGTGGGAATCCGTCGGATTCTTAAAAATAATCACAATTACATACTTAACACTTGTGGTAATCCAATGCCCTTAGAAAAATTACGCTTATTGACCTAATTTTTATGTAATCGAGTTTAATTTGAACTTCCGGTATTGGATTTATCACCACTTGCTACGATAAAGAGACGTGACAGCAAGGAAACAGCTGACTGTAGTCCTAACCTCATCTTACTCATTCGAATTTTCACACATGTTTCATTTTTAACCGACATATTTAGCCGGCACAAATTCTCCATGCTTTTTGACAGTCGTGGCCCGATTACAATGCTTTATATTTCCCACACCTAACATTGCTTTGACAGATCGACGCTGAAAAGCTTGGAGGTTAGACTCGTCTGGTTGAGTAAAAAGAGACGGAGATAGAACTGCGCGAATCGATGGAATAAGTATTTTATCATTTTTCTAATTAAATGTAAACATTCATCAAACAGTATACACATAGAAAATTTTAGTTATTAAACATTTTTTTTGCATATGTTAAAAATATAAATTGTACAAGTGTCAAGTATGATCAGTGGTATGACTAGTGTGAAGCAATAGGATTACCTTAAATAAAGTTGTGTCGAACCGCAAAACTTCTCAAAAGACAACACTTTTACCGCCTTTTGCTTTTGTAGAGAAGCTTTTTAACTATGCCGATATGATGAATTGCCCGAAGTATAATTTTGTGGTGAACAATTTGTACAAAAAATATCAGCGAAAATAAATGGTATTAAAAAATATGGCTAATGATACAAAATGAAAAAAAAAAAAACAAATTTTAACGTTTTTTTCCGTCTGAATTTCATGAACGATTTTCAGTTTATTTTTTAGTCACAATTTTTGAGTCGACACTTCATGTCGACAAGGACCTACTTGTTAAAATAATCCGCTTTCAATTCGTTCTCATATACTGTTTTAGTTCGACGATCATTTCACTTGAACAATTGATTTCACTCATTGTTTGACGTCCATGTCATGTTTTCTTTCATTTTTAATGCTGATTGTTTCCATGGTAACATTTTTTGAACGAATATTGGATTCTTATAATACATTGCAGCAATTCAGCAACAATGATAGATATATTGAATTCTTCATTTAAATTTCAATCTACTCATGATGTATACGATGTATACTAACCATTTTAAAGATTTAAACTGAATTTCGTTTGTTAGGTTATGATCAGTTGTAGCATCTATAGCCAAACAATTTTTCACATTGAACGAAGTGAACTTGCATGCCTCATGCTCACACCACTAGCTAATTTCAAGCCATCGCGTCTAACAATCAGCGCCACGAAGGGCCGGTTTCGGGAACCCTTCTTTTCCTCGATTTTGTGATCGCATTCCTAATACACAGTTCGGGCTCCTTTATGTAGTCTATAGGGGGCAAGTATTCTAAACTGCATTTTCAAAACTGGCATGACGTATACCTAAAAAACTAATCGACGATTCTGATGAAATTTGGGATAAATCTTCCAAACCCTATTGTCTAAAACATGAAGCTAAATGTTTTTGAACATTAACGAAGTATTTGTTTATTGCGAAGTGTAGCCATTTTTTCGGATAATTCAATCTTTTTGTTTCAAAGGGTACCATTTAACCCTTTGCGGCATAGTGTAACACTGGTGGTACACCTAATTTAATTTCGATTTTGACGATTTAAACGTGTTTTTTTAATTAAATTGGGCGGTTGTAAACGCGTTTCAAGGTTCCTAGGACTTCAATAACTACTAAAACATACCTATTACATTTTTATTTATCACTTGTGCGAAAAAGTTGTTTCAAAGTGCGAAAAAACGTGCACGTAAAGAAAAATGTATGCTTCAAAGGGTTAATCGATTTTCAACGTTTCGTATCGACATTAAGGGGAGGATAGGGGTTTGCACTTTTGCAAGATTTTTCGATTTCGATTTTTTTGTATTTTCTTATAGTTCAACAATTCAAGAATATAATCCCAAAATTTCGAGTCAATCAGAGCAAAACTCTCGAAGTTATTGACTATTTAGTCCCGCTCCCCTAACACTGTAGCTCCGACAGCTAAAACTTCAAACGCGTATTTCTCGAAACCACTTTTTCATAGTCCGTGTTCACTGCCATTTGAAAACTACATGACCGATTTATTTCAAACTTGGTACACATC
This sequence comes from Ophion slaviceki, assembly GCA_944452715.1. Lineage (NCBI taxonomy): Eukaryota > Metazoa > Arthropoda > Insecta > Hymenoptera > Ichneumonidae > Ophion > Ophion slaviceki. The sequence goes on along the minus strand of OX101786.1, from coordinate 33,284,983 downwards.
TTCTACATATAAAATACCTCCCCCCAACGGTTAGTTTGAGATTTTTTTTACATTGAGGGGTTTTCCCACCCCCAAAATGGCGGAATTTTTCGTGAAAAATAGCACTTTTCACTTTACATGACCACCGAAAATTTAGAAATGAAAAAAAAATTATCAAAGACCGTTGGGGGGAGGATTTGACGATACTTTGACTAAATTTTAATGGTACTTGATTTCAGATAATTTTTAGCTGAGATACAGTGACCACCGCAAATCGTGTTTTTCCAAAGGCGTTCTTGGAAAAGCTTTGTCACCGGCTTGTTTGTGGATATTTTCGCGTACAAATTTCACGGAATGTTCTTGAAATGACACTTAACAATGGACAAAAGGTTTCAATAAATTTACTCTATCCATATAGACGAAAAAAATTCGCAAAAAAGTGTTTTTTTTTCACGCTGAAACCCCTACTCTTCCCTTAACGTATACATCGCATATGTAAGTGTGACCGGAAAACTTTTATTTTTCGTTGTCTATATATTTTGTCTAGACAATTCAACGTACAGAATGTGACGGAATTCATCAAGAATCGTATCGGATTCAGTTCGATAATGTAGAAATCCTTTAGGATTGAAACTGCATCTGTGTATTGGATTCCAATGGCAAATTCCGATTAGAATCGAATGTACTACCGCGACGTTTCAGTATAGGGATCGAATGCGATGGCCCGTTGGATCCCTACCAGGAAGTGGAAACAAGCATGGGAATCCAATTGGATCCCTTCGATAATTTCTGCACGGGTGTTGATCGTCTTTCTCATACGCGACTATACTCTCTCGGCTTTTGATGTTGCTGTTTTGCCTGTATAGGTACATATGTAGATACATAGATACCTGCAAGTCTGAAAATCCAGCGAAACGTCGAATATACAGTATATTACGCGAGGGGGGAGGTGGTGTATTGTTCGGTGAAATTGGAGGAAACTCGCGGAGCAAGTTGACTTGTATATACGCATTGAACGCATAGGATCGAGAGTCCTGCTAGTGATGGGAGACGCAGGACATTCCAATCGAGGTCCTCGCGCGAGCTGCCATCGCTCCACCAGACATTGGCTGTCCATATAGAATTATCGCGTCGCGCTCACCCTCTCATTATATATGCATATCCTTGTCTACCGTGGCCCACGCGAGCGATGGGGGAAAATGGAACTCGGTGGAAAATATCGCGCTCGTGCGGAAGTTCAAATTCTCTCCTGTTGATTGGATACGCGAAAGACATTCCCGTTATGAGAAACTGCGCGGAAAAAAATGTATCCAAGCAAATTCTTATACTCAGAATGCGTGAAATCATTACTTTCAATGAAAATAGTAATTAACGATTTATAATAATATAATTAATGATAATTAATAATGAGGGTAATTTTTTTAATCGACATTGTCGTTTTTTTTTTAATTTAGAAGTCGGGCTCAGCAAAGGGGAAAATGAGATTCTCCTTTAACATTCCATTTTGGCCCAGAATGCGTTTCGTTTCATTTATAGTAACGATATATAATCATCGGACAAAAAATCCTTCGATCAACACGATGTTTTTACATCTAGAAAAAGGTCTGAAAATTTTAGAAATATCGATGCAGTAGTTTTTTAGATATTTTTCGCACCGACTTCGAAAACGTACTTTCGAGAACGCGTTTAAAGTTTCTATCGACGCTCCGAGTGATCCGATGTACGTCAACATAACAGCCTATAAATCTATCAATTTTGATCCGATCACCTTGACATTTTCGGGGATCATAGTTCGAACTACCATCAAAATACGTTGATTTTGGAAAAAGTGATTTTTCGTCTTTCACAACTAGGCATAACCCCTTAAGCTTCTATGTCAATGTCACGTGGACTATCTTTAAGCGTGAGGCTGTTTTAAGTCCCTTAAAATTTGAAAGTACATGATTGACAGATCCTCACCTGTGAGTTTCCGATTCCGAGAATTCCCCTGGACACAGAACTCCCAAAATTACTCTGCGCGAGCACGGGGGCAGGAGGGTCGAATCAAGCGACTAGTTTGATTGAATTTATGTTCGGTGAATTAACACGTTCCGCACGATTTTGGTCCCGATCGAAATTGACGAAGGCCGAATCGTATATCTGTGTGTGCCAAGCCCTGCCCCTCGTTCCCTGCTTCCCGCAATATCAACCGCGAGCTCTTTTACTTCTTCGCCGATCGGGCAAATACTGGAGGAAAACTTGCGACACGTGATCACAGATGTCGAGATTTGGAAAGTTTCGACGATAAGTAACGACGCGTGACTGTACCTTGGAACGCTGCGTTACAAATATAGAAAATACTCGAGAAAGGTGTGGTAAGCTGGCTGGCAAAGCTCAGTGGTCAGGCCATTTGACCGGCGTCTGTAGTACCCGTTAAGCATATTGGGCTTAATTAGAGCAAATTTCGAGTCAATTCTCCAGAGTCCACTCTGGCAGGGAGGAGCTCAAACGTTGCGTTAAAAATATCGAGAATATTCGAAAAAGGTGTGGTAAGCGGGCTTGCGTAGCTCAGTGGTCGGGGCATTCGACCGCTAATCGAAACGTTCCGGGTTCGAATCCCAGCCCAGAAGCGCACCGTATTTTTTTTGATAGTTCTGTTTGTAGGCACCTATGCCGAGTGGATCATTAGCAATAAGCACGTTAGCAACAAGACATCATTCGTTATTTTTGAGATGTTACCAAAGACGTGGGCAATGGAAGTTTGTCACGGACAGCCGAACAAAACTGTCGTACAATTGTAATTAAGAAAATACAATAAACGGTCGTCAAAACCATGGCTTTTCAAACATCATTTGTACGTCTACATCTTGGAGTTTTTTTTTCGAGAGGGTTACAACATATAGACTCGCATGTCCGATTGCTCAAGTGCGTCGATTCTTCTTCGCCGCCTTCGACAAAAATATATGTAGAGCAATTCCGTCATGAATAATATATCCATACGTATTTTCGTTGCGAATGGAGGAGCACGGAAAATAAAGAAAAGATACCAAATCTGAACGCCAAAGAGGATGTAACCTTTCACTTTCTCGGTCTCTCACACACACATGCGCGTTTTTCTCTCGTTTTCCGTTCTCTTCATTCACACACATCGAGTACATGCGCCCTGAACAAAGCATTTTCGTACACACTCGTACATACCAAAGAGCAAGGCACAAAACATTTTTTTTTTCTATGTGGACGCCGGAAAAAAAGGACACAAATGCGCCGCATACATTTTATCGGTAGGATGTACATTGTGTACAAGGGCACGGATCGAATAGGTGAGTAAAAAAACAGAGACAAAGTTTGAAAAAAAAAACAAGGCGAAAAAAGCGCACCGCGACGCGGTGAACTGAAACGACATTGCGGAAGCCAGAACGCTTCGGCTTTTAACTAGCGAATTTTTCGTTGATATTTTTTTCCCCCGGCACATCCGGTGTGTCGAGATCTCTCATGCGAGAGAACGCTGTGCACCCGTGGGTGCGGATGACTCGGTGTGAGACGCGGTCCGCGCATCGAGCATTCGATGCTCGCACGACGATCCCGCAGGCTGCACACAGTGCACATGTGCATGTACGTGCAATGCGAGTGAAAGCGTGCCCGGGATAGTCCAGTAAAAGGGACGAAAACCCCGCACTCTTTAGCGTAGAATACGAATTTTTGACTGAAGGTAGACGGTTCCATACCGAAAGTAACCCTAATAAAAGTTTGCCCCCAAACTCGCCCCAACCCTAAGAAATAGGGGTTGAAAACTTAAGGCGTACCCCCACTTGTAGCGCAAAAAAGGCCTTTTTCATGAATTTTTTTAAAGAAAATTACAAAACTTTTTTAATCGATCAATATACCATCTTAAAGAACACATCTTGAAGAACTTTCAGTAATTTTTTTATTGAAAAATATTACATTGTTTAGTGGCAAATGGCCGTCAATGAAATAATGTTTTTATATACACGGTTTGCGGTGACCAACATTGCGGCGAAGTGGATCATCTGAAAAAAAATGCGGATGGATTTAGTCAAATATAAGTATAAACTAGTCTTTAATCGAAGGATTTTGAAAAATATTCATTTTTCACAAAATGGCGGACAGTCAAAGTTAATGGTTCGATTTTAACGAAAAAAAACGGCCGTTTTTTGGCTATAAAACGGTCATTTTTTTTTCGAAAAAAAATATCGAACTATTAAAGACTACATTTTTATGTATTAAATAAGCCTGCAAAATTTCAAGAAGATCGGTTCATTAGTGTTCGAGTAATCTTGGTCACCGACTTCAGAAATGCCATTTTGAGAAAAACGCGTTTAAAGTTTCAATTTCAGTTTACACGAAGAAAATATTTTTTTTTGTAAACTTACATAGAGTCATCTATTCCGGGCCCATACAGAAGTGTGGGCCCGGATACTTATACTTCAAAAAAATGTAATAAAAAAATCGATTTTTTCAAAATCGCAAACCCCTTAAAAATCGCCGTATCTCGATAAGTAATGACCCGATCAACAAAGGTTTCAAACAAAAGTTGTTTGGAATAATAAAATTCGTATAAAGTTATCTGACATCCAACCCCCTATCTTTACAGGAGTAGACATATCACTGCATCCTTGGCTGGGTCAGTAGTGCTCTCGTGTTTTTGTGCCGCTATTTTCAAAGATAGGGGATTGGACGTCGGATAACTTTATACGTATTTTATTATTCCAAACAACTTTTGTTTGAAACATTTTTTGATCGGGCTATTAATTATCGAGATACGGTGACTTTTAAGTTTTGAACCCCTATTTCTTAGGGTTGGGGCGAGTTGAGGGGCAACATTTTATTGGGATTACTTTCAGTATACAACCATGTACCTTCAGTCAAGAATTCATATTCTACGCTAAAAAGTGCTGGGTTTTCGTTTCTTTTACTGTAATAGGAAACGCGTTTGGGTGCCTCAACATTTTTTGCTCTCTTCTCAAACCCCTTAATACCTGAGGAACCGTCTTGGAAGAGGAAGAAATGTTCACCCCTCTTTTTTCGACTTGGATGAAGTGGACGAACATTTTTAAGGTCCTCGTATTCGCAGGCTAATATTTTTCATTTGCATATGGACGAGGATAATTTGCTAACGTAATTCTCAGTCGTAGTTTTCTCTTGGCCAACGTATAAACAGTTTTTTATGATCAGTTACGTTCCTGTTTGCATCGCAAGAGCAAACAAAAACCACCCCCTCTATTTCTGGCTCGTTCGAGAATATAATAACTCACGTGCAAGGGGTTGCCACGTCGCGCATAGACGCGACGGAAATTTGAGATCATTTCGCGATGGCGCTTCGCGTTGCTTTTCGGTGTAAGGAAGAGCGAAAGGGAAGGGTTGAAAATGTGCGTTACGCCCTTGAAAAAAAATTCCTAGGGACGTCCTCGATACGCGCGCATGTATACAGGAACTCCTCGTCGCTATACGTAACTGCAAGGAAGCCCCGTGTTCCTTGTACCCAGAAATGGCCAACCCTTCGACACCAGATCTTTTCCTTGACTTTCAACCCTCTAGGGCTTCGTGGAAGGCTCTTCGTGGAAGGCTCTTCGCCCTCTCTGTTCTCCTTCCTCACTCCCTTCTACTCGCACGACTCCCGTTGCTCTGCTCTCAATGCAAAAAAACCAACCCTCAAGCTGCTTGGGAAACAGTGAAGTACCATCGAACTTCTTAAGGCGGGAGTTTGAATTAGAAAGTCCAAAAAAAACGTTTTTTCGGAATCTTTTTAGAAGGGAAAAAAATAAGTGAGCCTAGTAAACATTGAGGTATCTTTTCATGTATATTTGAAATGTATAAAAAAAAATTAACACGAAATAATAAATGACTGCAGATTTATCAGCCTATTTCATGTGCGTCTTGCCACTGCAGTTCCCAATCGGCGGGAATGATGTAGCTCGTAATTCTTGATTGAACAAAATGAACTAATAAAATTTTCAATTGTCATATATTTTTCTTCTGAGCGAATTAAGGAGTTTCGATACCAAAATCGAAATGGTTATAGACGATTGAAATTCATACCACTAGGAGATTAATTTAGGATGCATTAACTGTCCAAAAATGAATCCGTTTCACCACATAGTTTCGGAGATTTTTAAGGTTCAAGTTGAGTTTTGTTCGAGTATTATTAATGAACCAAGTGGAGAAACCGCTTAATTTTTTAACACGACATTCCTGACACTAATCGCAGTTTGTTCAGTTTTTTAAATTTACATCGAAGCATTATTTTAACCCCTACAGCCCTACAACTAGTGTTTACGAAGTGCCACCTGTATTACCAAATGGATGAAGGTTCACGTTGAACCGTGATGGCACGCGGCATTTCGTAAACACTAGTTATAGGGCTGTAGGGGTTAAAATAATGCTTCGATCTAAATGAAAAAAATGAACAAACTGCGATTAGTGTCAGGAATGTCGAGTTTAAAATTAAGGGATTTCTCGACTTGGTTCATTAATAATACTCGAACAAAACGCAACTTGAACCTTAAAAATCTCCGAAACTATGTGGTGAAACGGATTAATTTTTGGACAGTTAATGCATCCTAAATTAATCTCTCGGTGATATGAATTTCAATCGTCTACAACCATTTCGATTTTGATATCGAAACTCCTCAAGGAAAATCTAATAAAATTCGTGAAATTATAACTTTTCTCACGTTTGAAAAAAAAAAATGTGGTAAAAAACACTTTGACGTGCTATAAAAATTATTTTAAAATACTTTCACCACGACTTTTTTAATACACTTAGAAGAGATGTGCATGATGAAGAAGATAAACTTTGGTTTGATTTAATAGGTCGTTTAGTTTTTTTGCTATCATGTACGGCAATTTGGAAAATCGTGAAAATGAAAACTAGAGAAAACGCGCTCCAAAGTTTTCAATAGGAGGAAATATCCATATCAAATATCAATCGCTTCTCTGCTTTTGGCCTTGTTTTTTCGATGATATTTCAAATTAGCCTCTGTAACTTTGTAAATATATTCTTGGATAGTTTATCTATTGATTTAAGCAATTAAAAAATAAACAATTTTTCGGACCTTCTAATTCAGGCTCCCGCCTTAACGTTTTATGCCTACTTATAACAGTCGAAAATAGCTTATCTTTTGCATTTTAAAAATAGAAAATTGTGATGATAAATTTTTACAAAAATTCGGTTTTTGAAAAAGTATCATCCACAGAGCACTCGGTAATTTTTCTGGGTCAACATATTTAATTATGATCGACTGACAGCCGGTGTTCGAGAAGCACCTCTGGAAAATGTCTTTTGCAGAGAGCAATGATCTTCTGAACCAAATCCTCTAATATAAAAAAATCAAACAGATTTCGTTAGTATATTAGTTAATTCTGTGATTAATCGAAGGAATTTCCGAAATAGCAAATTCTAAAAAATTGGCGCGTGTTCGAAGTCAGGGTCTTGATTTTAGCGAAAAAATGGGCATTTTTCGGTCATCCAATCGAAAATATACATAAAAAAAATTCTCTCGATCAAATACATTTTTACATCTAGAAAAGCACTAAAAAATTCAGAAAGATCGTTGCAGTAGTTTTTTTTATATATTTTGCCCACCGACTTTGGAAACGTATTTTCGAGAAAAAAGCGTTTAAAGTTTCGAACGACGCTCCGAGTCTTCTGACGGGCATCAATATAACAGCGTATAAATCTGTCAATTTTTATCCAGTCACTTTGAAATTTTCAGGGACCTCTTATAAGATGATATACGGACAAAACATATTGTCTTTGAAACCAAAGATTTTTCGACTTTTACTACAAGGCGTAACCCCTGAAGTGATAACATGAAAGTTTTTGTTCACAATTAAGAAGATCGTAATTTTAAAAAGTCCCAAGGGGATACGATTTAGGCAAGCCTGCCCTATTAGGGGGCCGAGTCACTTTATTTTGATTTCCGTTTGGAGTTAACGAATTGTATCAACGATTCTACTAAGCTAATAAAAAATATTTTACTAAGTTGAAATACATGTATACATGTTTTGGATATTTCGAAAACTAACTCGAATCGAATTAATCAATTTGCATTCGATTAAATATCCTATAAACAGGGTTCGAATTCGATTGAATATCCACTAAACATCCTATAAATATTACATAAATCTGTCAATCTGTCAAACAGCCTATAAATCTGTTAATTTTGATCCGATCACCTTGAAATCTTCAAAGAACATTCATAAGATGATATACTGTCAAAATATAATGGCTTTTTCAAAAAATGATTTTTCAATTTTTACAACTAAGTTCACGCCTTATAGAGCTTTTTTCAACCATGCACTGAGAAAAAGAAATCGTTGAATGTGCAAAATGCATTTTGTTGTCTCGAAATTTTGTTGTTTTAACAGTTGCTCAGACATGCTGAATAAGCTACAGTTCACACCACTAAAACAATCCGTTAGATTAACAAAACGTTTGTTATGCCAATCAAAAATCAAGTTGAACGTATTTAAAGATACATTTTGTTAAACCAACTAAATTTTGGTTGGATGAACGAATCTTTTTTTTTCAGTGTGCGCTGTATTTTCTTCGGCGCAGCATTTTTTTTACGCCCTTGAAAAATTAGTCCTGCTGAAGATCGTGACAACGATACGTCTTTGCGATTTAACTGCATCTTTTGCCCACGTTTACTTATAATCTGAAAAAAGTAAAACTACAGCCGGTTATTTGTTTTAATTGGATTTCGTTTTCTGCAATTTCCTGGTGATGATTTTCCACTGGCGTTTCTATTTTTATTTCACGCATAGATCGTTCTTCGTAGCCAATTTCAATTTGGGGGAAAATGCAGTTTAACGTGCAAACACTGCCATCGTATGTGGGTGCATTTATGTCCACATTTGCGTGGATCAGGGCTGAACAATGGGTCTGATAATTATTTTTATGGTGCGCCACAGGGCTCGCTTGTCGCTTCTGTTCTTTCGACTGACACTGCTTGACCCCCACGCGTACATTCTCAATTTCGAAACTTAACCTTTTTAACGAGGTCCGACAAGAGCCAAAGGCACTCACCCAATTGCTTAATTAATTCTGTCGGTCTTGCATCCGCGTCACTTTCTCTCAATTGAGGATGATATCGTAACGTATACACGAGCGCGGTGGCTTGCACGGTTTCGCATGAATCACGTAATCCAAGAAGGTTCACAGGCCTGCATAAAAAATTGCGACCCAATACGCACGGTTATAGAAATACTTTTTCGAAAATTGCTGTTACTATGCGCCCCTCCGTATTTTCGTATTGGTGCCATTACAATACGATTCGTAACTTCGTTGTTTTGGATTGATGGCATACTAGACTTTTTTTACATCTAATGGAATTCATGATTTACATTTTTCAGATCCAATGGAATTCTGGATTTACTTTTTTTTTGCAACCAATGGAATCTCCGGATTTACGGCAGCAGGTTTAGACTTGAGTGCAAATTTCTCTGCAGCAAAACGTTTGTTTGACTCTGATAACATTTTATTCCAATGGAAAATACTTTTTTATTTATTGCAATGAAGTTAGATACTTTAGAAGTTAGTTCTAAAAGGAAAATGCACGTTCGACTCTGACATTATTTTCATTGAATCTGTTAACCTTACTCATTCTGTCAAATTCTCGGATTTGATATCACTATGAAATGGCAAATCCGAAATTACGATCGGTAATACTAATCAGTTGATGGTTTTTCATAAAAACTTCCGAAGTTTAGATTTTGCCCCCCCCCCCCCTACTCAAAGTTCCTCAGCAGAGGTGTTTTTCCTCGCATTTAGTATGTGTTTGTTGAGTCAAAATAATCTTACGAACTCCAAATTTGTTTTTGGAGTATGGTAACATTGCCAAAAATTGATGGGCTGAGTGAAATTCTGAGAAAAATCGAAAAATGATCGGTGCGCGATGAATCAAATGGCATTTTGAAAGGGATACGATTGCAAAAAGAATGAGTGCAGAACGAAGTTTTACATCGAAACAGGAGAAAAATGACGGGCAATGCAGTGACCCCACAATTCTTTTTGCCGAATTTCAAGGTTGGATTTTTCTTTTGCTTTTTAATGAGTTCATATCGATATATTTTACCCCCCTGAATATGAATTCACGATGTATTTCCGCCTGAACTCTCAATTTTCATGATCAATCGTCGAAAATGCAAAGGGACAGGGTTTTCGCATTAGCCCGATGAAATTTTGTGTTTTTAACGGAAACTCTGTGATATTCGTAGCCAGCGAAAAATTTTCCATCGCATGGCCTCCGAAAATATGTGGAAAGTCGGAAAAAAAATGTTTCGACTGTTCTTGCCACTTTTCTTGAATCGCTAAAATCGCGAAAATCTATGATCCGTCTTTGAAATTCTGCCAAAAACGGAAAAATCACTGGAACTCCACGAATCAAACGGCGCTTTAAAGAGAAAACGATTACGAAGAGAATGAGCACAGATTGGGGTTCCAAATCGAAGAAGAAAATAAATTATCGACGATCAGTGAAGCCAGTTATTTTTGGCCGAGATGGGAAAAAATTGGATCTTGAATATTTTCTAAGCAGTCCATATCGATGTATTTTTACTTGTATTTTATTGATTTCTCCCAAACACCTCAATTTTCATAAAAAATCATTGAGAATGTAAATCATATGGTACATGCCAAAGTTAATTGGGATAAACTTGGGTCAACTTTAAATTTATCTCCCCTTCAAAGTGTTACCTATTTTATTCAATTCAATGCACCCCTTTCGAATACGGGGTGATCAAAACAAAAATAAAAGGGCGTTTCAGCCCTTAATGTTCGTTTTAACCAATCTACCTATGGCAGATTGCTGGTCGCTTCGCGCTAAAACAATTTTCGTTTCTGCTTCACTGAAATGGCTAAACTGCTTGCCGGTAAAACTGCACGATCAGCCCTTGGCATGCCTCCTCCAAGGGGTGGTTTCCCCCACAAAACGGTTTTTCCGTCGACAAAAAAAAATACGTATCCAGTACTTTCCAATGCTGTACCACATACACACGAGTTTCAACAAAATCGAATGCGGACATCAAAGTGGTTACCCTTGTTAGAGAAGAATAGCTGACACACTCTTGTACACCGGTGTATGAGAATCTCGACTATACATTGGGTTTCCCGAAGTTACTCGCGCATTTCGTTGCCAAGTTCA